>PVLD010007031.1:0-94945 GCA_004027595.1 Dinomys branickii
CTGACTAAATTTGCATGTCTGTATATGGGTCCATACATCTACAATTCGAAGATATCAGTGGATAAAGCAACAACTACTGTTGAGACCATATCACCTTGTCTATAGATTAGTTGTGATTGTACTATTTTCTATGATAATGGGTGTCTGTTTGTCAATATGTTTTTGTACTTTTATGTTTCTAAAATAAAAAAAAAAAAAACAACTAATGTATTAAGCCTATTCTGTTCCATATGACAGATGAAGTCAATGTTCAACCTTTCTTTGGACAAGTGAAAGTATAGAATTCCTTCAAATATACAAATTTTTCTTAGATGTTTAGACCCCAAAGAAAGAGATTTGAAAAAACCATTTAAAAAAAATATAACATGGTATTTTACTGACTTGTTGAGGAGTCAGTGAAGGCAAGAATGATCATCAGTCTCAGGATCTACTATGATATTCTACTATGATATGTACCAAAGGATTTTGTCCATTCTAAGCCCTCTACCATTGTATTTCATATTGAATTAAAAATATAGTATTCAGGGAAAATGAATAATAAAGATGAAACATATGATATATACATATATATTATGTGAGAACAAGCACACTAGGGAGAGAAGAGAAAGGATGAAAAGCTCCCAGCATGAATATGATTATTTTATAGTTTTCTGGATTAAGGATAGTTTCAGTTCTGTGAAATCTGGCCTGAGACTGTTAAAAAACAAGGGCACAAGTATCATTTTCTTTCTTGGTCTATTTACTTAGTATTGCCTTCCAGGAGACCCACGACATCTGGAATTATCTGCTTCTGACTACAATTGGGAAGCTCCACAGGCTTGGTCCAAACCCAATAGAAGGTGTGAACTATTCAACAGCCACATTACAAGGACATTCCCATGGCTGATGGGGAAACACACTGTGACCAGCCAGAGTGCCGCAGAAAGGAAGGTACCACCTGCCAACTGTGTGGCTTCACAAATCATTAGATAAACAAGGGAAGTACACAGATCATGCGCTAACAGCAACAGTGATTTCTTTGATTTTGATGGTGGGGGCTCAGTTTCCCTTCATTTCCTTCTCTATGTATATATTAATCATGTATTCAGAAAACCAAGCATAGACTCTCAAGGGCGATAGGAAAGCACTGACACAAAAACGGCACTGGAGCGAAAAAGAGGAGGAAGCAGTCCCAGGGTTTTAAGCAGCGACAAGGTATTTCAAGTCTATCTCTGCAAACGGGCCAATCTAAAGTGCTGCAAAGAGCCATTTACTCATCACATGGGAAACACTGTAGCGTTTCACAGCTGCAGTACCATACTACTGGGTATGGGGCTGAATGTCAGTCTTGTGCATGAGTGCTCTCTACACAGTGCTAAAATGGATCCATTCATTGATGGCTGAATTACATACTGCAAGCTTGTTCCTAAAGAACTCATTTAAAACCTCATTTTAAAAATTCACACTCATACTGAGATTGTTTCTCACATGTAAAAGAGTTTTCTCTTAACAGTCAAACTTGCTATTTATGTTACTATATTTATTTCAAACTGAATTTTTTTAAACAATGGGTTAAACGCCCTCAATAAGCTCATCCTTTCCCATCTGGCTGGGATTCTAGGATGTTTGGCTTCATCTTGTTCAGGGAAACAGAGCACGTTCCCAGGACAATATGTTGCTAGGAAACCTCCCAAGCTTATTTATCTTGTGTTGGGTGATATTGAGCAGCTACCTGTAATCGGCGCATTGTGAAATGTGGAAAAGGGTGAAAGAAGAGAAGAGAGAGTGTCTGAAACTTGTTATTTATGAGGTGATCAAAGAAAACAGATTATTGTAAACAATACCTTTCAGGACAAAACTGTGTTCTCCTTTAGGGAATGGAATACTGAAGTTTGAAATTGTTTTTATTAGAGAAAGGCATTTTTAGAGAAAACTTCTTTGACATTGTTATATAGTTTTAATTAAAAGAACAAATCCTCAAAATCTCCACAACAGTTTTATGAGTGCAACTAACAATGAGTACTCATCACTTTGACATGATATTACTTAAAAACAATCTAGCAAATAAACAGAAAAAGGAGAAAGGGTACCCAACCCAGGCAAGACAACCTTAATGAGCACGGTAGGGATCACTGAAACTCCAGCCAAGGCTTGACAACTACCTTTTGGGAAGACAGCATTTTAAGATGTAACCAATATTTATACCTTTTAAATCACTTATGATCTTTAGAGATATTTCACAATGTGCTTGGCCCTGACTGTTAAATTCATATCATAAATAACTATTTACACCGAATTAGAAAATTCAAGCTGTAAGGAGCCCGCCTGTGGTGCAATCACTTTCTCTAGGGCAAAGAAGTCAAACAACAGTGGCCGGAGAACTCTGGGTGGAGCCCGGGCTGCGGCCAAGCAATCTGGAGGCTGGGCGGGCCATGGGCGGGCCTGGCGCCCTCGCCCCTCCATACCACTGCCTTCTTTGCCTTATACTGGGCATTTTTCAAATGAAAAATTTAGTCTTCAATTTTAGTCATTCAAATTCTACTGTCATGGGGCTGGAGATACAGCTCAGCGGCACAGCACCTGCCTGGCAAGCTCAAGGTCCTGAATTCAATTTCCGGTACCAAAATCAAACCAAACCAAAACAAAACAAAAACACCCAAATTCTACTGTCATTATTTTTGGCATATTCAATGACATTTTACTATTTTTTAAAACTGAACTTATTTTTTAAGCCAGGTAAGGTGGCACACACCCGTAATTATAGCACTTTTGGAGACTGAGGCAGGAGGCTTGAAAATTGCCCAGCCTGAGTAACTTAGCAACTGAGTGAAACGACCTAAACACAAAACAGCAACAACAACAAAAACGTCTGGGGCTGTAGCTCAGTGTGCAGGCCCTGGGGTCAATCCCTAGGAATCTCCCCACCACACACACACAAAAGCAAATTATATTCAACACAAATTATTTTATAAGAAAATAATCAGTTTGTAAATAGCAGTTAGTACACGACAATGGTCTCTCAAAGATGTTACATCCTAATCCCTAGCAGCTGTGAATGGCTTCCTTACATGGTAAAATGGATTTTGCAGAAGTGATAAGGTTAAGGACCTTAAGATGGGAAGATAATTTTACATTACTGAGTGAACCCAACCCAGTCATGAAAGAGGGCAATGTCTGTAGACTTCACTCTGAGAAAGATGTATTACTGTGGAAGTGCCAAAGAAATTCCACATTTCCAACTCTGAATCTGAATTTCCAGCATTTGGGAGTGTGAGCATCCTCAAACACCTGGAAAAGGCCAAGAAATGAGTTCTTTCCACGAACCTCCAGAAAGGAATTCTTTGGTCAGAACAACACCTTCATTTTAACTCACTGAAACCTTCCGAACTATAAAATAATGAATTCATGTTCTTTTAGGCATTTAAGTTGTAGTTATTTGTTATGGTAACAATAAGAAACTAAAACAACATACTGGAAGTAATATCAACTCTTAATAGAGCTATTAAATACTTACAAAAAAGTGTCACCTCCCAATGACTAGGAGGTAGGGTGTGGCAAAGCTGGCCGAGGAAATCAGTAGGACCCGTCCATTACAAGATCCCAGGGCAGCACCAAGTAATTCCCAGGGCCTGTAGGCCAGCTTCCCACTGGCTCCCAGACACGTGCTTCCACCAGGAACTGTTACTGTTTTTATTTTGCTTTTATCCTTTCCTCTCTTTGTTCCGCCATAGTTTACTCTGCAGAGCTACTGTTCCCATTACCCTTTTACCTATAACTTTGCAGATAAACTTTTGGCACTGTTTTTGGCTGGTCTCATCCAATTCTTTACGGCAAAAAGGACCTGAAATACTTTTACCTGGCAAGCCATTTTTAAAGAAACTATCCGACAACACCAACACTTTTGCTGAAACAAAACACAAATTCCCTTGCCCTTCATTTTATAACCAACTGTAAATACATCAGCATAAAATAAACTGTAATTGCTAACCCTTGTAAATATCAGAATACAAACTATACACCAGGAAGCAGAAGATAAAAACCACCCTGCTTCAGCCAATGAACTGATTCATGTGGTCTGTTTTGTCCCTCATATTACTAATCTCAAGTCATCGTGACACTTGTATTTGTTAAACTGTACCCAGTTCTTGCTAAGGACCTCTGTAATATCCACTCGCATGTTTGTTCTGGTTGTATTGTACTCTATTTTTTAAATGACTGTTCAGACCCTCTAAAATGATTTCATGGTCAGCACTGTGAAGGGCACCACACTAAATCAAGTGGCTTTTCTCATCTATTCCCCCAATGGTAACATGTAATGGGTTATAATTGTACATCCCTGGGGAAGCTTTATGAACTTCACCCCTCAGGATCAATACCCGTACTGATGAGAGTGAGTCTTACTCAACCGTTATCAGGAAATAAAGAAAACAGCCTAATAAGTCCGAGAAAAGGGGAGTGCGGAGGGGATGGTGGGACGTGTTAGTGACCTCCAGGCACAGGAAAGGAGTCAGCACAGTAATTATTCACTTGCCTTACTCTTTATGCTGACCATGCCGGCCTCAGCCAGAGATACGGGAGAAAGACTGCAAAAGCTGAATACCCCTTGTAAGAAATAATTGGTACTGGCAGTCTTTCAGATTTTGGAACATCTACATATACAGGGAGTAATCAAGAGATAAGGTAAATGTTTAAATAAAAACTTAAAAGATATTTTGCCATGAAAAATAAGGGAAGTATGTTTGAAGCAAGGGGGAGCATTTTGAAGATTCTAGAGGGAGTAAAGGCAGAATGTCTTTTACTATAATGAATTTTAAATACATTCACTGCATTTTTTTGTTGTTGTTGTTTGTTTTGCTTGAGATAGGGTCTTATGTAGTTATGTAGTTCAGGTTGGCCTTGAGCTCACTGTGCAGCCCAGGCTGACCTTGAACTCACTATAACCCTTCTTCCTCTGCCTCCTAAGCCCTGGAATTATAGGTGTGCGCCACCATGCCCAGCTCACTGCATTTTTATTTTTATCACATATCATCAATGAACCATTTGCAGCAATTTCAGCTAAATAAAAATATTAGGATGTGTATGATGTGCTCTTGTTCACCTTATTCACTGAACCTGACACCATGCGACTTCTGCTCTTCCTTACTGTGAAAATGTCCTACAGGACACACATTTTGAATTTGGGACATGAAGGCAGCTATAACAGTGTAACTAAAGATGCTCACAAAAGAGGACCTGCAGAAGTGCTTCAGAAAGTGGTGAGATGGGATAAACGTGTTCAAAGCAAGGGAGACTAACATGAAGGGGATTAATGAAAATGTGTCTTTGAAAGTAAGGAATTTTTAAAAATTCAACATTCACAATTTTTCATCATATCTCATTTATCATGAGGTATCTTGAGAATGGGAACCAAGTATAAACATGAAATTCATTTATATTCACATACACCTTATACACATAACTGTAAGGTAATTTTATGATATTTTCAGTGTGTCTGTGTTTTACCTAAAACATGTCATATCAAGTCATGTGTAGAATTTTCCACTTCTGGCATCATGTCAGTGCTCAAAAAGTTTCAGATTCTACAATTTTCAAATTAGGGAGGCTCAATGTGTATACCCAACTTTCTTCATTCCCTATCTCTCTCTCTTAAAGTACACATCTCTTATTTTTATATACGACTTAGGTTGAGTATGTAATTAATTATGTACTGTATTAATTTTAAATGAATTTGCATTCATAATCTTTATCTTGCTAGTAGTACCTAAGAGTTATCATTCTGTTTTGTATTTACACTGTCATTACCTTGAGAGTATTACTATTTGAATTTCACATGGATTATTTTTTATAAAACATTTCTTACTTATAAATATGGTTCAGATTTCCCAATTAGCAAATACAATCTTCATACTTTTAGGAAATCAAGTCATCTTAACTGTGGATGGTCAATGACAGCAATGTCCTCCTGACACTGTGACAATTAAGATGTCTACATGTCCTTCCAAACTGGGATGGATGTTGAGAGCTGGAAAGTTTGAAGGAGAGATGCTCAGCATTGGATCAGCACTGAAAATTACTGAGGTAGCCTGTCAGTAAGAGGCCTGGCCAGCTTGCAAGGTTTTAGCATTGTATTGGTATCTTCTGAAGTCTGTGTTCCTCAGCTGGTTTTGACCAATAGAAAACGGCATTTTAAAAAGTGTCATACAAAAAATTTCTTAACAGTTTTACAGTGATAACTTAGAAGAAAATCTATAGTTAATCTTCCCAATAAGGGTATGTAGCAAGTGTTATTCATATTTTACAAATAAGGAAACCAGCCATGAAACAGGTATAAAGGTGATGCTTGTAGTCCCAGCGACATGGGAGGCTAAGGCAGAAGGATTGAAAGTTCAACCCCAGCTCAGGAAATTTAGAGAGATCCCAATGACCACCTCCCACCACCAAACAACAACAACAATTTTTTGTTACTCATCAATTCAAGGGCCTAAAAGCTAATATAACATGTCTTGGGCTGGGGATATAGCTCAGTGGAATAAGCACCTGCTTGGCAAGTGTGAGGTCCTGAGTTCGATCCCCAGTACCGCAAAAAAAAAAAGATAATAATAATAATAATATATTACATGTCAAAGGTGCTTTTGTTCACTCCAAATAATTTCTTATAATGAATATGTTATTCTATTTGAAATTAATCATTGGATTAAAAATAGATTAGAAATATAGCATTGCATTCCTTTGAAATTTAGGAGGGGGTACTAGGAATTTTCAAGTCAGAATCATAGTTACTTCCACAAAAACTTAATCAAGAACCAGATAATGGATTAGTAACAACAGAAATTCTAACAGTCTGTGACAGTATAATGGCCTTGGGAAAAAGCAGAAGGAAAGGCATCAAGAGAAGACACTTTGGAAGGAAGAGAGACCATGTCCCATAGGTTTCGCCTCATCCTCTTCCTGTTGGTCAGCAAAAAAAGCTACTCCGACGTTTTTAGCTTCTGGCATTAAGGAACCATTGGTCAATGATATTTTACTTCATGAGATTAAAGAAAAAACCTTCGTAGAAGACTCTAAATGATTGTGTGAAGTATACATTAATACTTTAGGAGCAGAATGGGTTAAGCAGGTAGGGATAGGGAATGTATTTATCTCTAACTGCAACTCTAACACACATCCCAAGGTCTGCAGACATCCAATTACTAGGGATTCCTTCCCTGAATTTGCACTAACATGTAATCTACAGCGCTGCAGTTGTTTCTGTCTTCTTTGAGGCTTCAGCTTTCCCATCACTCAGGCCTGTGGTGCATGCACCCGTGACAAGTTCCTGGACTCATTTATGAATAACTGCATGATGATGTGAGGCACTTTTCAACATTCACGGCTCACTCCAGAAGGTACAGTGCTCATCAAAGTGTCTATGAAAGCTTTGAAATATTGATTTCAATTTCCTTTACTACATCCACAGTTGTCTCCTCTGAATGTTATAGCAACTGAAGGAGACTCCTGCATTTGCGGATCTGCTTATCTGTTCACTGGTAGTTGCTCTTCGCTGGTCCTATAAATCTAATTCTGCATACTATTTTTGTATAACTCTTTGGCACTTTTGCTGTAGAGTTTTCTTATCAATAAGTAATATCTAGAAGTAAAAGAACTTCTGCATTAAGTGTTGACAATGCCCAAATTTACAGTTTCCAGACAAGAACTTTTACTGAGCTTAAACCTATGTACCTAACAGCTACTTTTGTATCATCACTTGGATGGTTCACATTTGAGAAATTTTAAACCTGGACTCATGCCCCACCATGAACCTCCACCTCCTCTTCTTCCATTATTTATTTTTCATTAAGAAGGTCAAGTCACGGGCTGGAGGTACAGCTCAGTGGGGTAAGTGCTTGCCGCTAAGCACTAAGGCCCTGAGTTCGATCCCCGGTCCCGGAAAAAAAAAAAAAAAAAAAAAAAAAAGAAGGTCAAGTCAGAAACTGAGCAGTCACCTTTGACCTTTCCCACAGGGAAACTCAGATGCCCAACCAATCCACTGCCTCCAAAATACAGCTCTCTCTTGATGCCTCCCTTTGAGCCTCACTGGTAGTGCCCTGGCTTAAGCTGGCAGCACCTCTTGCCAGGACTCCTGCCAGAACCAGTGAACTGGTCTCATGCATCCCGCTTAGTCTGCTTCAAGTCTCACTATGAGCAGCTCAAGCCCTTTTATCAGATGCAAGTCTGATGGCACTCTCCACCCTAAAAATTTTTAACTGTTTCTCTTCATACTTAGGATAAAGAAAGAAATTCCTGGCATGGCTCTGCTGCTCACAGAGGGTCTGGTCTCTACCTGCCTCCTCCCCTTACTCTCACTGTCCGTATTTTGTAAATAGCAAAAGGCGATCACTAGGATTTCTTGCCCTACTTATTCTTCACCTCGTATCTTTGAAATAGTTATATCTGTGCCTCATTTTTATAGTGCAGGTATACCGGGTATGGTGGTACATGCCTGGCACTTGGGAGGCTGAGGCAGGAGGATCACTGAGAGCTTAAGGCCGGCCTGGGCTGCATAATAAGCTTATGGTCAGCCTCAACTACAAAGTGAGACTCTCTCAAAAAATTCCCCAAAAAGTGAAACAAAAAACCCAGTGAAACAATGACAACAACCAAAAAAACTCCAAGTACAGTGCAGGTATAACTTCTTACAAAATAAATGTATGTGTGGTGGAGGTGCGTGCTCAAATGAGTTTTTCTAACAGGAATGGACAATCAAAGAGTTTGGAGACAACCAGTCTTTGCTCCAGCCACACTGAACTTTCTTTATTTCCCTTAATACATCATGTTCTGTCCTCCCTCAGGCTTTTGCCGGGCCAGACACAGTGTGTTCAAAGTTCTAACTCAAAAGATCCCAGGTGTGGCCAGGCACTTTTATTTTTACAAAGCTCCCCAGGCAATTGTGATACATGGTCCATTTGAAAACCGATGCATGAAAATAGTGAGTCCCAGAATGGGAGAATTCCAGGGTACTCATCAGTGTCTGTGTCAAAAACAGGTAAGAGAGAATTTTATGAATTGGCCTCAAACTACAACTACCAGTTTTTAAGAAAACATCTATTCTGAGTTTCAAACAAAAAATTTACAAGTAAACTCTAGAAGAGAAAAAACTGTAAGACTAAAGAGCTCTATTTTTGAGGTTCTACAGTATTTCAAGAATCTCTTTGTATCAGCGTTTAGGTTACAAAGACTAAACCAAGTTTTAAAGATGGGAAGTATCATACTCCAAGAGCAATGATTTGAGCAACGCAATTTTTCTTCCATACTGTATACAAGTTTGCATTTGAAACTCTGCTCTGCCAAATACTAGCTATATAATTTTTATCAGCAATTCATTTATGCCTCTTACTCAGAACTTCCACTTCGTAGGTTTTGTAATGGAATAACACAAGTTACTACTACAACCATCTCCTCTTATCGAGCTCGTAACTCACACCACAGCACTGGGCTAAGCACGTAACGTAAACTTAAAGCCTCACAAAAATGAGCTGGTGTTACTTTACCCATTTTGTAAAGTAAGTGTACCACAAAAGGTAAGTAACGTGCACAGGCACCATAACTCCAAGCCAACAGGCCTTCCTGGCACCAAAGCTAAAGCCTTAATTTTAGTATGTTACACGATCATCATCTGTGCTGCTGCTCATCTAGGTGCCGCACATGGTTCTCAAACCCAGGGTCTTGATCAGTCTTACTGGTAGCATCATGCAACAAAACTACATGGTACAAGGAGCTACTCAACTCAAAGATCAGTACAGTGTTCTTTTAACACCTAAGTGGGAGACAATGAACATAAAATACTTGTCATACTGCCTGCCACAAAAGCATGAACACCTGCCAGGTGTGGTGGTGTAAACCTATAATCCCAGCACTTGGGAGGCTGAGGCAGTAGGATCACTGTGAATTTGAGGCCAGCCTAGGGTACATAGTAAGTTCAAGTGTGGAGGACATCCTATAGTTCACCTTTCGATATATTACCTATGTGGGACTTTGAGCTGACCAACACATATGATTGTTTGATTCTGGAGGAAGTCCAGCAAAAGCGTTAGTGTAAAAGCAAATGATAGCAGGACCTGCCTGTGTCCCTGTAAAGAGCCGTTGGGACAGCACTCGATGCTTTGCTGAGGTTTGTGGAAGGAAAGATTACGCTACTGCGATGGCTATCAGTGGAGGCGCAACCCTGTGCTAATTAAGTTGTACTGTCCTCGCCAGTCCTGTTACTTACTCCTCCATTTGCCCTGCTGCTGCCTTTTGTTTGTATCCCAATAAAAGGCTGAAGAAGACCAGAGTGGAGGCTTGGGCCTGGAGGCTGCAGCCCCGATCCGATAACCCGTAACTTGGTCTCTCTTGTTCTTCTCTTCATCCTGCAGCACCTTCTTCTCGGGACCTGTCACCCCAGACGGAAACTGACTATACACCGACACTCAAGGCCAGCTTCAAGTACACAGTGAGATCCTGTCTCAAGAAAATAAAAAAATAAAAATAAAATAAGGAACATCTCTACCCTGCTATTTCTGGGCAAGCTAATAAAAAATAACAATACATGAGATGGTTGATTCAGGAATTTAATTCTGGGAGAAGCCTGCTTAAAATTCCATAAAGTCTTAAGAGGCACAGGCTAAAATAATGTATTTTCCTCCTCTCTCAGCTCTCTGATTCAAAACAAAAAAAGTATTGAAGGCATAAACCACTCTGAGACTTACAGCTTAGAGTAAATCATCTTAAAGTACTGGATTCGGTCAGTGCGTCCATGGAACACTTTTTCAGACCCACGTCGGCCTTGAGAACGCCCTTCCTCACGTGTGACAGCTGCCCTCCTGCATTGCTCTCTGTGACCGCTGTGCCCCACAGTGATGAAAACAAATGATGCTGGGCTCTTTTTCACTCACATGTAACAGTTGCTGTGGGGTTACAGGGATTATAATTATTCCTTCTACTGATTTTTAAATCTCTTTTTCTTACATTCTTTGCATTTGAAGAAGAGAAAAAAGGATATTTAGACTTTTTTTTTTTAAAGCAATACAAATTCTGTCATTATACTGGTAATCCTCAATTTGGGGCTAAACTATGAAAATTGTGATTCTTTTTTTCTTTTAAAAATTAAAAAGTAATATTTTAGTGTACAATGTGAACATTTTCATTTCTTTTGGAGAGAAGTGCTTGAAATCTACTGCAATATCTTGAGTAAAATTCCATTTTTAAATGACCTTTGGATTAGAAATTTATCACTGAAAATTTTCAGTATAATGTATAGAGAATAACAGGATGATAAATACTAAAAATGAAGATTATAAAATTATGTACAACATTTATATTACATTAAGTTTGGTTACATGTTGGATGATATTGCTCTGATTCCAGGGCATAGATTAACCAGGTATAGTTCCAAAACTGGGCCACCGAAGGCCACTAGAGCGGTGTATTCAGAATGAGCTACTCAAGCCTATTTAAGTGAGACAGAAGAGAAAGGAAGATTGAGGAGCCAAGTAGGCCCCTGTTCTCTGTTCTCATCAAACGCTACACTCATTTTCATAGTGCTTTGGCACGACATGAGTGCTAAGAAACCTGAAGCAATATTTTTATGGCAGCTGTATTGGCAATTAGATCAACGGTAAACATACCCTTGCTAAATATACTCACAGTAGGCAGAAATCTATAGATATTTATGCTGTAAATTTAACTCAAGACTAACACATAAGACGATATATGTAAATCTATTACATAGACTCAGCTTTACTAGACTGAGGAGAAACAGCTGGAAAGAGAAACAGTTGCCTGTACTGTATTCATCTACCGTTAAAGACAGCAAATGAAATTGGGTAGAGGTGGTCACCAGCAGGGTTACACTGCGTGATGACTGCACTGGCATTTTTACGTATCAGCTTCTTAACATTCAAAGAAAAACTTAACAACTTTGCAAGTTAAAAAAAAAATCTATCCATTTATTCAACAAGTTTTCAGGGTTTTTTTGTCTTTCTGAGACAGGGTCTCACTGTGTAGTTCAGCCTGGCCTTGAACTCGCAGCAGTCCTGCTTCAGCCTCCTGAGTGCTGGGATTACAGTTGTGCACAACTATGCCCTGCTATTCAACAAGTATTTACTATTTATGATGCATCAGGCAGAGCCATCCCGGGTCATAGGTACAACCCATCCCCTCAGGGAGTTCACAGTCCCATGTGGAGAAAGACTTTGCAGAAATAATCACATAATTTAGATAAATACGTATTTACAAAGTAAATCAGGTGCTCCGAGGGAGAAGTAAAGGTGGAATGACAGTAGTGCTAAGCTCTGAAAAAGTCAGCCAATGAAGAGTAGGGAGAAACTGTTCTGGGCACAGGGACTGGTGAGTGCAGCATGGAAAAGGGCAAAGCCAGCTATACAACTAACCAGCTCAGTGTAAAAGGAAAGCCAAGGTTCCTCACTCAAATACTAGCAATTTCAAGACGGTGCCAGAGCATTGAACCAAATGTGGGGCGCCAGGTGGCTGCACAGGTCACCCATGAGCCCAGCTCTGGGCTGGATGGATGCACATTCATGCTGCAGACCAGTTGCTGAAGCACAGCAAGGGGAGGGACCAGTAGGTGAGCATGAACAGGTATGAGAGACACATGGGCATTGCTGCAAGGTGGGGGCCTCCCAGGACCATCCCAACAGGGCGCCTACTACTGTCTCACGCACCACTGACTCCAAAGAGTTGCTAAAGAGCTATTAAATAAGCCAGGATGTTATGTAATTACCCAGCTAATGCTGACTAAAGACAAAGAAGGCAGTCTTTGGGTCTAAGGAGCTTACAAATAATTCTATAATTCAGCACAGAATCTGCTAAATTGCACAAGAAAGTTATAAGCATTACTTGAGTGTGGGGAGAGACAATGCATAAAGATTACTCACTTGGGGTAGGGAACTGAAAACTGACTGAAATAAACACCCTTTTTCCTTTAGGGCAATGACTTGACCCACCACCGCAGGAAGAGCAAACACACCCAGGGCTGTTTACGTGTCAGGCACTGTGCCGTATGCTTCATATACAGTAAATGAGCCTGACCTCCACAAGCTAGGTGTTACGAGAATCCTCAGCTCTCCAAAGAGGAAACAGAGGCACAAAGAAGTGAGTCACCCAATGTCACATACCTAGTATGATGGAGATTCATTCAAACCAGGCACTTTGGGTCCAAAGTCCTTTCTCTGAGCGTATTCTATCACCTAACTATACGTTTTGCTTTGTTTTAAAATCTGTATCTTGTAATTGTGCCTATTATTTTTTTCCCAGTCTGTTACTGTCATTTTAATCCTTCATCTACTTAGTTATTTACATATACTGCTTCAAATTGGCTACTAGACATAGAATAAAAACCGTTGTTTCAAGGAATTACCCATCTTTATTATCTGTTAGATCTCAAGTTTTAGAGTCAGACTTGGCAGGAGCAGCCGTACAAAATATAGTTAGGTCTGAATTTGTGAAAGACAAAAACATAGACAATACTATTTTTCTCTGCCATTGATGGCAAGCCCAGACTCTGCATGATGGCCAACTGCTGATCATGTCCCTAAGCGTGATTTTTACTGACTCGCTGGAAACTCTGAGAACTCACTGGCTTTCAGTGTCCCCCGGCCCAATGCCAGACCGCTTCTCACTGAACTGCAAAGTACATGGATATGTTCATTAATTCAATAAAAGTCAACTGTGCACAAGGCACTATTCCATGTGCTATGGGGATTACAAAGATAAGTACATCAATGCTTATGGTACTTTAATATTTTATTAATATCACAGAAATATCTGCCTCAAGCTATCATGGTTTAGAGGAGAATGTTTCCACAAATTCATCATGACATTTAGGGTGGATTTTAAGGAGGAGCCAGCATGTAAGAACTGTTATGTAGCTGACCATTCAAAACTGTCAAGATTTGCGGGGAGTGGAGCAGGATAGGTATCAGTTGCCTCTGAGGATTAGAAAAAGACATGGCATAGGTATCTTCCACACTGCCTTACTACCAGGTAGGAAGCATTTGCTAGTGGGCAGCCAACATGCCCACTGTAATTCACTTCAAGAGTCATTCTGCAAGTGTTAAGCTACTTGGCTTGTCAGATCTCACATGCAATTTGTGCAAAAGACCCTTTATGGTATTTCTAACCAATCCAATTCAAAAGTACTTCTGTTATCATTTATGCTAATTAGAAAAGCCTCTGGTATAGATTCAACTCTAAGTAGGTTAAATTTACAGCAGTTAACTACTAATTAGGGTCTTTGGAATGCCAATCAACTATTCCCACACTCAGAATCCCATGTTAGTGTGCTTCAGATGTTAAGTACAATCATGTACAAGGTACACATGAACACACTGTGCAGGCTGAAGAATTCTCACACACATTACAGTCAAGTAGCACCAAGAGGGAGAGGGATGTAGGGGGCAAGACCTTCCAGGTGGAGGGAACAACTCAGTGTTGCCTCTTTGTCTCTTCAATCCATAAGGCAAGCAGAAGGGAAAGTCTGAAGGTATGGAGCTAAGAAAAATATGAGCCTACTAACTGCTAAGCAGTTACGTTGGTCTGGGCGAGGAGCAAGACCCAGCATAATGCACCTACCCAGCGCGCCAGAAGGGAAGTATACTTGAGCTATATTGTAAATGATCTGCGTTGCTTGAACCTATGCTGGTAGTTTTTACTTCAGTTACCACATTTTCTGAAATAAAAACCGGACACATAGTTTAACAGATGTTTGCATCCTAGATACAAAAAGCAAGGAGAAATATAAAAGAACTAAAAACAGCCAATATTTTTGGATTGTTGCAGTAATTTACAGGATTTATGAATCAGAATATATGACATTAGAACCCTGCTTTAAGAAGAAAGCCTTGTTAAAGTGATGTTAAGAAGTCACTTGAGGTTTTAACATGGGGTGGTGGGGCTCAGTACCAGAGGATTTGCCCAGTATTTGTGAAGCCCTCTGGTTCCCAGCACCACAGAAATAAAAATCAAGTATAATAAAATAGACTAGTAACTTGTACTTTTAAGAATATTACCCTGGAAGTGGTATATATGCTAAACTTGTAAGGAGGGTAAAGAAAATGAGAGAGAATCAATTGAGAACATTTAGGAATTTATGAAAATAGATTAGGAACAAAGACTGCTGTGAAGAAGTGACAGTAGATGTGGAAAAGAAAGAACTGATGAAAGAAAGGTTTCTAAAGTTAGTCTTTCCCAGCCACTTGCTTGGCCAGTGGTCCCTCTCCCCCTTGAACTTCTCCAGAATGACCCGCACCGCTTGTTTAATGCACACACACTGCTTAGAGGAGCTGTCCCTGTGGTACAGATTTCTTAACCCCAGTGTTATGCCTTAAGGCAAAACTCCTTACACAAACTTGGTATCTACTTCAATTTAACACACTGCTGAATACTTAGCGGTTGCCTAGTAGATTTATTCAGGTAAGTATATTCTTAATGTCTGGTATTTCAGCTGTACTTAGTTATTTAGAGCACTGGACTGAAGCGGGACACATGAAGACCACGCCCACGTATTCTCCTTGCGCACAGACGCTACAGGAGGTGTGCGATGACAGAGCTGACATGCGGAAAGACTTGGAAATCCACTTAACAGTTTGTTACCTAGATGAGAAAACTGTGATGACCAATTAAAACAGCAGTTTTACCTGATACGTTTGACACAGCCAATAGTTATCTGTGTTCTGTGTGGTAATTTCTAAAACAAGGCATAAAAACGAAGCTATCCGAGAATTTTGTATGCTACGCACTTGAAGTGTTTCCTAAATAAAATTCATTTCTTTAATCGGAGAGGAAACAAAGAAATCAAAACACTATAATGCTAAATTCATAACATGAAAAATAAAAATATACCTAACAATAAATGTTGAAGATAATTCTCTAAAACTTGATTAAAAATGATGTTGAATCATTTTTTTTATGTGTAGAGTAGATCAAATGAGAATATACTTGAAATTATGCTTGGCCATACACGGATAAGGGAAAGCCCCTAAGACCTGCTTGTTTTGTGTTCCGCTGTGAGGTCCGCTCACTCCATCGTATACATGAAAGACTGCTCTCTAAAGTTGTGGGGGAGCACTTACATCCCTCTCCTTTTTTTTGTCTTTTTGAGACAAGGTCACACTATGCAGTTCAGGCTGGCCTTGAGTGCACTTTGGCTGGCCTTGAACTCACAATGACCCTCCTGCCTCAGCCTCCTGAGTGCTGGGATTACAGGTGTGTGCTGCCATGCCTGCCTATATTCACACTTCTATGGAAGTGTAAGGCAGCAGAGAAAATAGGTAGGAGGAAATGTGTATTTCAACCCCCACTTCCCTTCCTCCCCACCAACCCCCCTCATTTCCATGGAAACAGAAGCTGAAAGACCTCCCTAGAAGCCAAAAGTGAAAGCTCACTCATAGACTGCAGCTGTTTGAATGTCAGCTGAGAGCTGCAAATGACAGTTTATAGCTGCTGTTAAAATTTTTAAATGATGTTTTCCCTAATAAATTCCCCACTGTAATACTTACTGGGAGAACTGCCTACAGATCTAGTGAAAAGTAAGAAGGCTGGCAGGAATCTTCTTGAGGCCTTGTCTGTTGCTGTCTTTCAGAATTCTCGTACCACTTGTCACTTTAAAAGGAATGATTATAATGGGAGATACAGGGAGACGAAAGTACACTCATCAAGTTACTTGGATGTCACAAACTTCCTCCAAATGGTAGAAGTGAAAAAAGTTCTGAGAAACTAATTAAACTGACAGTGAATGGTGAAAGGGATCTAATTTAACATTTAAATACTATTTTAATTATATCTTATTGCAAGAAACTATGTGAAAATTGTCAGCTACACCCAGAATTGGAACGCTGAGCCCACTGAATTTGGCAAGATATGTACAGTTTTTGGAGTGAACTGTATAAACATACAGCACTGCAATCCAAAACACTTTGGTTCCTGAGTTTGAATACTGAGGTATACCTATGTTTCTTTAGCTTCTGTGGTTGAAAACATAGGTCAGAATTTGCTAACTATCCCCAATAACCCCACATATCCAAGGGCTTTAGGATATATATGTTAAATGATTTATAATAGAAATCTGTACTATAAGCTTTTAGTTCTAGGGGAAATATTCTCATTGATAATCTGAAATGAATCCACCATATGAAATATGGGAAGGATGAAAAAGAAAAAAATTTTTGTTTTATACATCCGTAACTCAACTTTATCTCTAAGGTATGTTCTTACTCTTTACAGAGAAGTTGCTATCCCAAATTATTCCCTGTAACATGGCTTCTACTCACACATGCCTCGGACAAATACAAATGCTGTTGATTTCTAATGTAATTCAAAAGAATGGTGTCAAGAGCATTAGCTAACAGAGTAAGAGCAAGTATTGTAATATACTTGTGGAGTCTAAATGGACTTCTTGTTCTTATCACGATCTCCAAGGTGCTATATCCAAAGCAAGGACATGAGAATAAACTATGGAGAAGCTCAGGTTATGATACTTAGTTCTCACTGTTGATTCAGGCAAAGTCTAATTCTGTTTATTTCAAGAAACACACTGAAGACCTACTTATAACATAGTACCAGGTGCTGATAATATCCACATTTATGACTAGGATATATATTCTTTTAGGTACCTTTTCTTTTTTTCAGTACTGGGTATTAAACTTTAAACCCAGGGCCTTTGCACTGAGCTACATCCCCAGCTCGTTTTTAGTCTTGCTAAGTTTGCAGGTTGCCCTAACTGAGCTCTAACTTGCAATCCTTCTCCCTCAGGCTCCCAGAATGCACCACCACATATGGTTGTATCGATTTTTTAAAAAGCAACGTATTGCTAATTTTAATCTTATGAAAGAAATGTGGTTCTTTTTTCTCTCATTGCTACACACCCTTGATGTAGGTGAAGGGTGACCTACCTCAAATACAGGTGACTTCAAGAACCCTGAAGGAGTCCGCAAATATGGGACCTAACTAACTGGTAAAGTCTGCCTCTTTCTAATTCTCAGTAACTCTATGTTTCTTCTTTCCCTTTTCAGAAGCACATTTATCCTGGAGAACAATAATTAAGTTAGTTTTTCAGAAGCACTTTGTTGTCTCTATGAAGTGTACGATAATTTAGGTTCATTAACATAGACGGAAACTATGAGGATATTTGCCAAGTTAAAGAATGCTTTAATTTAATCCAAATTGCTCTTGTCCCTCAAAAAAATCATTTCCTTGGACTTTATGTTCTCAGCAATTCTACTTCCATTACTAATAGCTGCCTTCTTTTCTATTTTCCACTCACAAAGACAGATTTAAATCTACAGGCACAAAGACACCTGGCGTCATCAAGACTTACTCCTTAACCAGTCTCAGGACTTTTACCAAATTACAAAATGTTGCAGTGTCATGGCTTTTAAGGGAATCTCACAAAACTGTCTAAATCACAAATGGTACACTCATGAAAAATGATAAATTTTATATGAAATCTATTGTTACAATTTCCGCAATTCTAAGCTTTTTGTACTTCCTTTTTCAAAGCTAATGATTTCCCAATATATATTTCAAGAAACTATTTAAGTGAAATTACATAAGGACTAGTCAAAATTGTGACAAAGTCCAACTTAAGTGATTTATTTTATCTCCTAGACTTTGTAAATGTGAATTGGTATATACTTGTTTCAGTCTGGAAAAAGTCAAAGTACTATACTGAGAGATTCTCAAAACTATTTAGTCAAACAAACTCAGAAACTGAAAACACAAAAATATTTATTTACGTTTTACTTCAAGTTTGTGAAGCATATTAGTGATACTGCAGAAATCAGAGCAGGGGATATAGCTCAGTGGTAGAGCACTTGCAAGGCAATGGGTGTGATTCCCAGCACCACAGAAACAAAAATACCTGACACAAAGCCGCAGCCAGTACATGGGAGTAGCAATTAATTAATTACATATCAGATGTGAGATTAAAAACCATACACCTTTCATGGTTTTGATACTGATGATCTCTAGTTTAAAGTTTCTGTTAGGCATTAATTAAAAAAAAAAACAAAAAACAGAAACAGCAAAGTCTTAATTCTTTCATCATTTCTTGATCTTTCCTAGAAATCCTGAGCCAGGTGAAAGACCTTAATTTCTAGATGGCTTCAAAAGCCTAAGAAAGGCCCCACGGCCTTGACAACCAAGGCTGCTCAGCACACTAATTCCTCGGAATCCCCTGAGGGCTTGTTAAAGTGCACAGTGATTCGATGGAGACTAAAGATTTGCATTTCTAAAATGCGCTTGCTGATGTTCTGGGTTTGACATCCACACCTGGTGATGTTTCTCTCCTAGTTTCTTCCCTGTTAGAGCAAATTCTTTGCCTAATTCCTGTCTGCCTGTCTGTCTCCTGAGAGGGCTGTCCTGCTACTTTCTTAGGCTGACCTCAAACTCCTGGATTCAGTGATCTCTCCTCAGCCCCCTCAGTAGCTGGGACTATAAGTGCATGCAGTAAATTCTTGAGTACTCCCCAGTCATCCACTTTTCTTTTGTATCCAAAGCCAAGAAAACAGAGAACAGGGGAGACGGGGCAGCGCCCCTGTGGTGTGTATGTGGCGCAGGACAAGGGCGATGGGGGCATTTACACAAAGCAGCAGCCGTGTGTGCCTCTGAACACAAGACGAAAGACGGAGACACCGTGTGGGGGGGTGCGATCTGGGGTGCGGAGCTATGGCAGGGTGAAGAGAATGTTTATACAATTTAAGGGGGCCCGAAGAAATGGCAGACCATATATACAGAGTGAGAATCCAGATTTCTGACTATGAGAAGGGAGTTTTAATAAAGGAAACTAGAGAACTAATAAACAAAACTATAATGAACTCTGGTATTGGATAGAAGGGCAATAACAGGGTAGTCAGTTTTCAGGCATGTACAGTTAAGAGAAACATGGATGCAAGTACATGGGAGTGTGTATGTGTGTGTTCCCTAGTTCTGCCCGCTGAGAGAACCTAGAAACAACAACATTCACCCCAGGAACAGGAAACACATCTACCGCAGAGATCTTGGTTTCTAAATATCATGGTCTACTAAAAAGAACCAGGGCTACTCAGAAAATACAGAGAGAGCCTAGAACATCTTGCTATTCCAAAAACAAGTCATGCTAAAAGAGTAACGGGAACATGTTGAAAGTATACAAAAGCCATCCTGAAGGCGCTCCAATGACCAAATATGAGATAATTTCAATACCAAAATAGATGAAAGAAGATACAACACTGAATAGAATAGGATATAACATGGAATAAAACAGATTATAAATTAAATATAACCCTCCATGGAGAAGGAAAATTACCAGATAATTTCTCTAAGTCTGCTCTAGTTATTAGCCAATTTGACTTTGTTTACCATGTTATATACATAACAAAAATGCCCCACTAGTTTGAGACAACTAATTTTGGAATAGTATAGGCTGCTAACACATGTTACAGTAACTGCTGCTATCAGAGGATCTCTTAAGAAAATTATTTGCTACAGTCAAAGTAAGCTTTAATATGGCTCAAGAGCACTGGCTTCTATTAAGCTTTAAGATTTCACATAGAATATCCCTGAAAGAACATCAATTAAAAAAAAGTATTATCTGTTAGTTGTAACTAATGTCTTCCTTATTCCAAGCACTCAAAGTCGGGCTCAGAATTAGAGTACTATACTAGAATATCAACCTTACCATTAACAGCAGGAATTCTGAATCTGAGTCTTAGAATATAATGCAAGAGACATCTTACTACCTTTTCCTCTTAAAAGGAATGAAAAATATTCATCATATAAGAAATAACAGCCAGGCGTGGTGGCGCACGCCTGTAATCCCAGCACTCGGGAGGCTGAGGCAGGAGGATTGTTGTGAGTTAGAGACCCAGCCTGGGCTACAAAGTGAGCTCAAGGCCAGTCTGAACGGCATAGAGAGAACCTGTCTCAAAAAGGACAAAGAAAAAAAAAAAAAAAGGAAAGAAAATAACAAGTTTTGCTAGACACATGAGGTGTGATAAAAAAACTACAGTGAATGTTAAAACTTTTAAAAGTTTATTACTGTAAAGGACACGCTGCCATTAATCCCCTCAAAGTGCTCACACTCACTTGGAGCACATTATCTCTCAATTCCTACCACGGGGCTGGGGATATAGCTCAGTGGAATAAGCGCTTGCCTAGCAAGCGCAGGGTCCTGAGTTCGATCCCCAGTACCGCAAAAACAAAAAATAAAACAAAAAAAATTCCTACCACGGGGTGAAGCAGCTCCGGAAGTCTTCTTTTAGAGGTATCTTTAGCTGCACTGTCTTGGCTACCCAGATGCCTTAAACGGACTCAAAATGTTTATTGCTCGTGGTTTTTTTGACTTTGGGGAAGAACCCGAAGTCACATGGTGCCAGACTGAATAAATAAAATAGATAAGGACACACTATAGTATTTTTATGACTCCTTTCCATTGCGGGGCACTCAGCAGCAGAGTTCACTACATTTCTGATCATACCCTGAAAAGACACACATACAGAGAACTTTCAGGAGGGCTTCAGGAAGTGGCAACAATGGTGAGGTGAGTATGTTCAAGTGGGAGGAATATTCTGAGAGGGACTTGTGGCAACGTGTCTTTTACTTTAGTAACTTCTTTAAAAAAATTTAAGCATTTAAATGTATTTTGATCATCCTTTGTGTATTCACCCCTACCACCCAGAGTTTGGCCTGGAAAAGTACAAATATATTGTGAAATACTCTAAGAATAAATTAAATTATACATTAAGAACATCCATTACTAACCTGTCAATCATTTTTAAAAGAAGGGACAATGAGGATTAAAGGTCCCATCTGACCCAGCTGTTCCCCTTCTGAGTATTTTTCCAGAGGAACTGAAAACATCACACCACAGCAATATATGTGCACCCTTGTTTATAGTATCTCAGCTTGTCATAGCTAAATCTTGAAAACAACCCAAATGTCCATCTATCGAGGAATGAATAAAAACGATGTGGTATTTTTATACAATAGAATATTACTCGGCTGTAAAGAAAGATAAACTCGAGGGTTTTATAGGTGAATGGCTACAACTAGAGACCACGCTCATAAGTGGAATAAATCAGACCCACATGTGTAAACATCGTATTGTCTCCCTGGTGTAAGAAACTGAAAGAGTAAATAAGATCCAAAATCTATAATAGATGTTTTGAAAGAGAAAGAAACTGCTCAAAAGGGAAGAACAACTGGGATGGGGGAAAGGAGAAAGGAAGGAAAGGAAAAAATGCACACATATACACATACGTGATATTTAAGATAAGTGTACTACTAAGTTCTATCAGTTTATTGAAAGGAACTTCTAGTGCTTATATCATTTGATCAATTTTGCACGCCTACATCTGGTAACCTGAGCAACTACTTTGAAGATAACAATATATAATATAATAACCATTGTTAATATCCTATCATGTTGTTTTGAAATTCTGCATTTTTATTGGTTTTTTAAAATTCTCTTTAAATTAAAAAAAAGAAGAGACAATGACAATTAAAATTATAATTTTAAAAAAAGGAATTGCTATTGAACTTGGGAGTTAAAAGAACAACAAACTAATACCCATTTGGTAAGTTGGATCTTTTACATTCCTGAACTCAGACTTGGGTTGCCTCATATTCATTTTGATTTTTAAAAATGTACTCATTATTAGATTGTTGTTAATTCTAGGTGGTGTGGTATCAGTATTATGGTGATGATTTTAAAGTTCTCATTTTTTAACATAAACATGTATTTGAGCAATATGTCTAAAATTTTTACTTACTGTTACAAAAAAAATCAGAGGAGACAGGATACAGTACAAGAAAACCAGGAGGCTGAGGATTACTGGAGTAGGGTGATGGGTATATAAGTTTTCATCATATTCTACTTTCTCCTTTTGTGGATTTGATGATTTAAACAATGGGATGTGATGCACCTGTTACAGAAGTCTTCGAGTACAATTATGGCCAAATTTTGTGTTAGATTTACTTTTAAAGCATTAGTTTAAAAATCTAAAAATAAATAAATAAATAAAATAAAAATAAATAAAAATCTAAGTATTCCTGCTGCTGTCCAATACCTAATGCTATAATTAGACACATAATAGCTACAGTCAAACTTCAAATATAACAAAACAAATTTTTATCCACATTCACATATGCTATGGGTCAAAATCAATTTAGTATGAATTAGACATAAAGCTTATATAATAAATTATTTGTAGTTCCTAAGCTTGTGACATAAATGATACCACTGTATTTCAATTTCTGGATCATGATCATTTAAGAAGCATTTTCCTCATCTCCCTCTCAACATGGAAAACGAAGAGAATAAGTACTAACTAAATCATAATTTGACAATGACAAAAAATAACTTCATCCAATTTTGCCATTGAGCCAGTAGAAATTAACATACTTCCCAAGATGTCCAGGGAAGTGCGTACTCTTGAGTTACGCCACTCAAGGCAAGATAGTGAGTGTTCCTTCCTGGGACACCTTCTGGGGTTTGGACCTGTGGGTGCCCATCTACCACCACCATCAAGCCCATGTAAGAAGCTGAGGCCTCGAGGACTGAGAAAACACTATGCTTTAGAAAAATAAACTGGAAATTACAGTAAAAAAAAAAAAAAATGAAAGGCAGAGTGAGTGCATTAAATAAAACAGTACTCTCCAAATGATTTTAATGCTGTTTTATTTATTTTTTGTGCTGTTGGGGATTGAGTCTGGGGCTTTGCACAGGTTATGCACTCTACCAGTGAACTTCAGGTCAACAATCTTTTAATAGTGGGACTAAAATGTACCCAAAACATCTGAATTGGAAGATCACAGCTTACAGTTTTAATATGCATTTAGTACTTGCCTGCAAATGCACAGACTACATTTTATTAACCAAAGAGCATTCAAAAAGTCATATCTTACCTCATCAGGGAGGTAAGATCTACATATGAAAAATAAGACAAAAAAGGCACACCTGACAGACTATAAGGAAGTAATAAATACATGATTTAGGGGATAAACACTATTTATTAAAAGTGAGGAAGTTTAATCTCCAGAAGATTTGAATGTCATTGTGACTGAACAGTGCTTAGTGCCTTTATCTACATTAAATATGTTAAAAACACATCAGCCTATGGTTGGGCAAAATCATCTAACATAAAATCTGTTTTCTAATGAAGTGGTGAATATCTTATATAATTTACTGAAAAGATCAAAAGCAAAGTATAGTTTCTACTGAATACATATCTTAAACTCAAAAAACCTTAGGTTGAACCATTGTAAGTTGGGGATTCTCTGTGTACATGTTATGGGTAACTAGAGCTAAACAATCACATGAACGAAGGGGCTATAGAGATACTTAATCGCTGTCCTCATTTTAAAGTCAAGGAAAGTTGACTGACAAACGCAAGATTGAAACTTAGGTCTCTTTTACCTCCAGTGCTGGGATCATTCCAAAACACAGTTACTTCATAATTCAATTCTAAATTACAAAGACCTTTTACCAGTATTCAAACTGCAATATATCAGGATGAGAAGACTGCTTTCTGCTCTAGGCCAAACATAATTGTATTTCTGGATACAGTGTAACCTGGTAACACTATGAAGTAAAGAATTACTAAATAAAAGCAGATCAGAAAATTGTAAATGGCATGATTTGGATCTATAGTGTTTTGATTGGGGAAAAAATAGCATTTCAGTTTCAAAATAAAACTTATTAAGTCATAACTCTCAGATTACATTTCCCACCACCAGGAACTAAATTCTGGAATTCCCACAATAGTTCCTCAAATATAAATGCTCAATGTTCATCTTTTGATGTACATATATAAATATGACTAGACATGCAAATTTATAAATGCAGAGTGTTGTTTCATGATGTGGCTATGCTCTGAGGAATGGACTGTTCTGTCATTACACAAACATCAGAGTGTACTTACACAAACTAAGACAGCTACATTACTAGATGATATAATTGTATGGGACTAACATCTCATACGCAGTCCACCATTGACTGAAACATCATTATGCAGGGCATGACTGTATAAAATCTTAATGTGACTGTAGGAGTAATATGCCAAATGCTTTTAAATATACACTTTTCTAATATGGACTAAATGTTTCGGTGTCAATCCCTGGCCCTCTACTAAAGTGAGATATTAAAGCTCTGACCTCCGATGCGGAATTTGATGACTGGGCCTTTGGGAACAAATTAGGTTTAGAGGAGGTCATGAAGGTGAAGTCCCCATGATACAATCAGGGTCTAGGGTCTTTATATAGAAGAATCTCTCTCTTCCTCTCTCCCCTCTCCCCTCTCCCCCCTCCCCCCTCCCTCTCTCTCTCTGCCAATAAGAAGACAGCCCTCAGCAAACCAACATCAGGCCTCTCACCAGGGCCAAATCTGCTAGCACTTTGATTTTGGACTTCTCATCCTCTAGAACTGTAAGTCCAGTCTTTCAGTACCCCCAGTCAATGGTATTTTGTTGTGGCAGCTTAAGGGGACTAAGACTCTCTACTCGCTCTTTACTGTGTGTTTCAGCTGGGACATGGCACCCAGCTAAAGATTTTGCTTCCACGTTTCTTTTAGCTACTACAGCAAATGATGAGTTCTCACCAATAGATTCAGTGCAACTGACACTGAAATCTCCTTTAAAGGAAGAGACATACCCTCCTTTTCCTATTTTGCCCATTCTCTCCAACTGAGGGCTGGGATATAGCTCACCGGCACAAGTGCCTCCCTGGCAACCACAAGGTCCTAAATTCGATTCCCAGTACCAAAAAAAAAAAAAAAAAAAAAAAAAAAAAAAAAAAAAAAAAAAAAAAAAAAAAAAAAAAAAAAAAAAAAAAAAAAAAAAAAAAAAAAAAAAAAAAAAAGCCACATTCTCTCCAACTGCATATGGACCTAAAAACATGAAAGTGAATATATGGGACCAATGAATGGTAACACTCTGAAGACACCAGAGCAACCAGGTAGAATGTGTTTGCATTCCTAACTCAATGCAACACATCAAATTTGGGCTGTGTGCAAAAACTGAAAGCAAAAGAGAAAAATGAAAAATCTCTTTGTTTGAGCAACTGCCAATTAGGTCTCTTGTTAATCTGTACTTTAATATAACATATTTCATTTTTGTGACTATATATGTATTTTTTTCAGTTTTGGCCCTTTTGCCCTCTAGATTGACAAGTTTCTTATCTTCTATTTATTTACGTGATCTATGAACTTAAAACTTTATTTACCTCCTATATCACTCTCCTCAGTGATGCCTATTATAAGGTCATTTCTGATTTCATCATGACAGGAATAGAAGACAAGGCAAGATGTTAAATCTAGATGAGTAAGGACGAATGCACAGACCAATGGGAAAAAATTGGGAGTACAGCTATAAATCCTTACATTTACAGCCAATTTTTGACAAGAATGCCAAGGAAATTCAATGGGGAAAAGAACGTTTTTTTGGTTTAGTTTTGTTTTTTAACAATGGTCCTGAAACACCACTTCTGCTGTGCAAAAAAAGAATGTAACTTATTTTACACCATCATTAATTAAAGAAAGTGGGTCACAGAGATCACAGACTGAAGTGTAAAGAGAAAGACTCGAAGGGGCCAGAGAGATACCTCAACGGCACAAATGCCTGACCAGCAAGTGCAAGACGCTGAGTTTGACTCCCGGTACCCCAAAACAAGGGTAAACTATAAAACTTGTACATGAAAATACAGGAGAAATCTTTGCAACTTTGAATTAGGCCAAGAGTTCTTAATTATGACATCAGAAGAATAATCTTCAATAGAAAAAATCAGTAAATTAAACTTTTCTCCTTAAAAGATATCATTAATGAAAAGTCATACACTAGGAGACAATATTCATAAATATTATGTCTGAAAAGGACTTGTATCCAGAGCATAGTATTTAAAGAACTCTCAGAACTCAATAGTGGGCTGGAGTGACACAAGCACCTGCCCGGCAAGTGCAAGGTCCTGAGTTCAATTTCACGTACAAAAAAAAAAAAAAAAAAAAGACAAGAGTCTGTTACAAAAAACTCAATAGTAAGACAAATGGTCCAATTTAAAAAGATACACATGCTCTAAATAGAGATTTTACCTGTTTAGAAAATACATGTGAAAATACAAAGAAAATACATATGGCTAATAATGTAAATAAAAATGTCAGAGGAGATACTACTAATTAACCTTCAGAGCAGGCTGTAACATAAAAGACTGTGATAATTAGTGTTGTGGGGATATCCAGAAATACAAATCCTTATACACTGCTGGTGGGAATAGAAAATGTCATAGCCACCTTAGAAAATAGTTTGGCAATTTCTTAAGATTTAAACATAAACAATGTATGAGTCAGTAATTACACCCTTACACCTTTATTGAAGAGAAACGAAAACATATTCACACACAACTTAGAAATTCTCATGGTAGCATTATTCACAGTAGTCAAAAACTGGAAACACGCAAAAAGGCTACCATTTGGTAAATCGGTAAGTGAAATGCAATATCCGTACAATGGAACAAAAGGGAACCAACTGCTGATATGCAGGATAACAGGGATGAATCTCAAAATCACTACGTTAAGTGGAAGAACCCAGGTACTATACTTCGCATACTACACTTACATAGAATTTCTAAAGAAGGCAAATATAGACACAGAATGTAGATGAGGGTAGGTGGAAGAGGAGTGACTAAGTGGCCACGGAGAACCTTTTCGGATGCACAGAAAGGTGCTAAAACTTAAGGTGATGATGCATGCAAAGCTCTCCAGTGCAATCAGGTACATTTTATGGTATCAATTATACCTTGAAAAGGTATTTTTAAAAAAGCAGTAAGAAAAAATCTACCCAGAATCTTTTTGACAGTGGTATAAAGGAAAAGGGAGATGGGAGACGATACTAACACAAAGCCTCACCAGTCCTCACCAGGCCCATTTTAAATCTGAGGCCACAGACTCATGATGTACTTAAAGGTATCATTGTGGCCGAGACTACTAAGGCGGTCATCTAACATCCAACCCTGAACTTCTGCTTCCCTGAGTTTCAGCTGGGCTCAGGATTACCCACAAAAGCATCGTCTTTCACAGTCATTCTTGCAGGATGGAAGGGGCCTGTGACTGAGTCTGGCTGCAAACAAAGGTAATGTATGCTGCTTCCCACTTGTGCCCCACAGTGAAGGGCTACATCCTCATTTCCTCTCCCTCCCAGCGGCCGGATGGCAAGGGCTCGAATGCCTCCCTGGGCCCTTGGATGGAAGCAGCTTGTGAGAATGCCAGAGGTACCCTATTGCCTTTTGACCTCTCAACCCTGGACTTTACATGAAAAAAAAGCACTAGATTTTAGGATAATACATTTGAGAAATGAGGGATGGAGCTCGTCTCTCCACATCTGTTAACTGTGTGAAGTATCTTAGGCAGCAACTATCTTCATAAACCATTTGCAGACCAGCAAGAGGAATGTTCTTATCTAATTACAGAAAATTTATGCAACAACTTCTGCTGGCTTTCAATACTTAAGATCTGTTGTAGATAAATATGCTGGGAAATCTATCCTGGACACTAGTATGTACCTAAAGTGTATGTTTTTAAAAAATGTTCCAGAAAGTTATGGAAGCTTTGTAATTTGCTTCTAATTTCTGGGTGTTAAGACCTATTTTCTGAAACAATAAACTCCCAGCCAGTTTCACTGCATACAAACACTACCATTAACACAGAACCAAGTGAAACATTCTTTCTTTTCTCTCAGCCACAATCACTCTCACGAAACTCTAAGATACAAGGAGTTATACCATATAAAATTTTTTTGTTGGACAGCTCATTTATAGACAGAAGCCAGGTATGTATGGACTTGCCACCTGATTTAAATAGAACTGTGGCAGGTAGCCAACCAGGAAAACTAGAACTCTGAAGTCCCCCTTTCTCACTACAGAAGTTACAGGGTTAAGCCTTATAAAATTTCCAGGAAGAAGGGTTTGCTAAACCTATTTACCTTATCAAGACTGTATCTCAAACAACAGTATGTTGTTCTTCAAGCAAAACAAGAGAAACTGGTTGTCCTGCTTGATAGCTCACAGATACAAACCTTCTATCTCTAGAAACACAGGGTCTAGGGCTTACTAAGCCCTACTTCCATGACAGTGATAAGGGGGTCAAAACCTCTGGGGGAATCCACCCAAACCCTCAGTTAGGTTGTTTTATTACACAGGTCTTACAAATAAGCATGTAGAGAGGGGACAGCACTGTACATTTCCACTTTGTCTCAATGTACAGTGTGTGTCATAAGTAATAAAGAGATATAATCTTTCTCACTGTGCTAGGCAATAATTAAACTTGAATACATGTTACTAATGAGGATGGAAATGAAAGCAGTCCGAGGCTGTTGCCATTAAAATAGCACATATTTCAATGATTTTCAGGTTAAAAAATCTGAAAACTATATGTATGCATATATGAAGTACATTTTGTTGTGAAATCAATTTTTCTATCAATATAGGAGATGAAAATTCAGTTATTTTCAACTAACTGGCAAGTAGCATCTCCCAGGCTACATAGACTTTCTATATGAGATAAACTTATCTGATTAGATACAGCTGGCATGGTCCCAAACAGTTCCACTTTTAGAACTGTACTTAGTTATATAATATGCAGTTTATACTTTGCTTTTAAGTCATATTTCTACATGTATATTATTTTCTAAGAATATTGAAATTTACTGAGATTAAAGCTCATGTGTTTTACTTTCTCCAAAATCTCTTATAGCAAGGCATACATCCTGGCCACTTATAATTACATAGTTTTATCTTATGCAAAGATGAAACAAGTTTTTGAACATTTGGGCATATCTTTGAATTACTTTTCCAGGACAATACATGTGAGCTAATCTGTCTACATTCTTTTTTCTGCTCCCTTTTGTGAGACAAATTGGAGAGGCAATTGGCAGGGAAACAGGAGAATGCGCTGAACAGAACACAATCATCTGTCTCATTTAGATGTAGAGCATATGGCTTGTATCTCATTAACACCTGCCTGCCATGAACAATGCCTCTGACAATCTTTTAGTTTTGATTTTACCTAAACAATGAGTTCACATGCCTAAATGCTTACCCAATTCAATTTACACTTCAAAATTTCATACGTGAAAAGCAGATCATACCTATACACTTACTTGCCCTACAAAGAAAAATCAAGGTTGCGAACAGTAGCAGCTAATGTGAACAGCAGTGCCAAAGGCATAAAGAAGAATAAATCTCCAAACTGAGCAGGTTTTTTTTTTTTTTTTTACTACGTTGAGCCTAGTCAGCAAGCACATCACAGAAGCTGGGAGTGAGGCTGGGTTTGGGGCTGGGGTCCCTCCTGGTTCTGGGAGTAGTTTAACCATCGCCACCTCCCCAGTCTTCTTCGTGTTCATTCTACACTACTGAGACACGCACGGCCTGTGTCTGTGAGCGTGAGGCACCTCATACTGCTCAGTCAGGTGTATCTACATTCAGCAGCTTAGAGGACCTGTAGGGCTGGCAAAGGAGCTTTGATTTGTGTAGCAGTAAGTGATGATTCCACTCCATAATAAGAGTATTTGAATGAGCTATTTTTAACATTTTGAAATCTAGTAAGACATACGATGTCATTACTAAGTAGATAATATACTTACAAAATTTATTGCCAGGGTTAGAAGCACATTCTCAGGCTTTATAATTTTTAGTGAAGAGTCTCCTAATATCCTTTATAGGTGAGTGAGACCCTATTTCACAGAAAGATAAAGCCAACAAAAGGCAACAAAATGATTCACTTCACACAAACTTGCATTAAGTTAGCTGTTGTGTTGTTTCTGTACATATTCCACAGAGCAGGTTGTGCTCATTTTAAATTGCATTAAGGGGCTGGGGGCAGAGCACTTTCACAGTAGGCTGAGGTCCTGGAGCACATCCCCCACACTACAGAGAGAAGCGAGAGGAGGGAAGGGCAGGTCAGGGGTGGGGAAGGAAGGAAAGACAGACACACGGACAGAGGTTTATTTTCTTTAAAAAAAAGTAAATGGGCTGGGCATGGTGGCACATACCTATAATCCTAGTATTTGGGAGGCTGAGGCAGGACTGCTACAAGTCCAAGACCAGCCTGGGATACAAAGTGAGTTCAGGACCAGCCTACACTACATAGTGAGACTCTGTCTCAAAAAAAGCAATCAATCAGTCAGTCAATAGGACTTCATGAAAATTACCTTTCATGCAAAACATTATCAAAAAAGTGAAGACACAACCTAGAGAATAGGAGAAAATATTTGCAAACTTTGTAGGTGATAAAGATTTGCTATCCAGAATATATAAAGAACACTTACAACTTAACAACATAAGACAACCAACCAAGTAAAAATGAGCAAAAGATTTAAATAGGCACTTCTCCAAAAATACATACAAGGCTAGTAAGTACATGACAAATATTCAACATCATTAGTCATTAAGGAAATGCAAGCAGAACCCAGTGAGATACCATTTTATACCTACTAGAGTAGATAAAAAATTTTTTTTAAATAGAAAAGAACAAGGTTGATGAAGACTGGAGAAATTAGAACATTCACACACTGGCATTATGAGTCAAAAAAGATTCAACTGCTATGAAAACAGTATGGCAGTTCATCAATATGTTAGATATAGAATTAGTATATGATCAACCCATTTCACACACAAGTTTACAACCAAAAGAACTGAAAACAGGGACTCAGATACTTAAACACGTGTGCTCACTGCAGCCATATTCCTCATGGGTTAAGTAAGGCAGAAACCACTCACATGTCCCAACTAATGGACAAACAAAATGCAGTACACATAAAATGGAATAGTATTCAGTCATTATAAAAGAACTGAGTATTAATACACACTGCAACATGGATGGACCCTGGAAACATTTTGAAGTGAAATAAGGCAGACACACAAGGACAAATAAATTTCCACTATGTGAAAAATCTGTAATAGGCAAGCTGATAAGAGTCAGAAAATAAGTCAGAGGTTCCACAGTTTGGGGAAGAATGGCAATAAAATGTTTAATGGATACAGAGTTACTGTATTAGCAGAAAAACTTCTGATGTTATTTGCATAACATTATCACTATAATTAATGCCACTGAATTGTATAACTAAGATGTTATACAATTTTACAAAAGGGATTTATGATTAAAATGTTATATATATTTTATCACAATAAAAAGAAAATTCACAATGGAACATCATTTTATATCTATTAGAACAGTAATAATAAGGAAAGAAGTGTTGGTGAGGATTTTGGAAACTGGAATCTCCTACACTGCTAGTGGGAATATAAAATGGGTCATGTCCTTGAAGAGCAGTATGGTGGCCACTGTGATCTAGTTGTGATCTTCTCAAATTCATAAACGGAAATCCAGTCCCCAATGTGATGGTACCAAGAAGTGGAGTCACTGGGTGTAATTAGGACATGAGGGCTCCAGCTACATGATTGGGATTATGCCCTTCTGAAAGAGATCCCCAAGCCAGACATGGTGATGCATGCCTCTAAATCCCAGCACTCTGGGAGGTTGACACAGGAGGATTACAAATTTCAAAACAAACAAACAAACCCCCAAAACGTGCTGGGATATAGCTCAGTTCAAAGGCCCTGAGTTGAATCTTCAGTATCACAATGGGAAGGAAGGAAGGAAGGAAGGAAGGAAGGAAGGAAGGAAGGAAGGAAAGAAGGAAGGGGAAGGGAGGGGAAGGGAGGGGAGGGAAGAGAAGGGAGGGGGAAGGAGACATAGAAGGAGAGAGGGAGGCAAGGAGGGAGACAGAAAGGAAGGAAGGAAAGAAGGTCCCAGACAGCTGTTCTTTTCACATACCAAGAAGCACCATCTGAGAAAGAGTGAGCTCTAACTGGATACTGAATCTGCTAGCACCTCGATCCTAGGCTGTGCAGCCTCTAGAATATAAGCAATACATTTCTGTTTATGAATTACCTGGTCTAAGGTATTCTATTACAGAATCTCAAATAGATCAAGACAACACTTCCTCAGAAAGTTAAATGCAGAATTAGCACGTGGTCTTGAAATTCCACTCCTAAGCATATACCCAGAAGAAAACCAGTATCCACACGTGTATGTGAACAAAGATGCTCATAACATCACTACACACAACAGCTGAAAGGTGGACATGGTCTAATGTCTATCAACAGAGGAATGAATGAACAAATTATGGTCTAGTAGGTACATACAATGGGCTATTACTCAGCAATGGAAAGGAATGAAGTACTAACACATGCTGTAACACAGAAGAACAACTCAAACACACTTTGTGAAAGTAGCAAAACACAATAGTCCCTTGTTATATGGTTCCATACACAAGAGATATCCACAACAGATAAATCTACAGATACAGAATATAGACTAGGAGTTGCCAGCATTAGGGGGAAAGAGGAATGTGAAATACAGGGAGAAACTTCTTAGTAATTAAGAAGTTCTACCTTGGAGTAATGTAAATATTTTAGAACCAGACAGAGGTAGTTGCACAACATTTAGTTGCACTAAAAAACACTGAGTTGTTCAATTTAAAACAGTTAATTTTATGTGAATTTCACCTCAATAAATTATTAGGAAGAGAAAAATTTGGGCAAGGATCTAACCATTGATAATATTGGCTCTCTATCTTAAAACACCTCTCACGAAGTCATTAACCTAGACTCTGAAGTAATGAGCCAGTAATACTACTATTCAACAGTGGGGCAAAATAGACATTAATGTTTCTCATTTGATATGGAAGTTTAAACCAGATCTGCCCAACGCAGGTAAATCTTCAGCCACTGTAAAAGCTTCCCCTTTACCACCCCCCACTGTAACTGAGAGACTTCGTCCATCACTTACTGCCTATACATCCTAGCTGAGAGCCTTTTAGGAACTGCCATGTACTTAAAACTGCTTGGCTTTGTACCCTTGAAAATCTTTCATGAGTACAAACTTCGTTACTTCCTAGAAACAGAACAATTTTTAGTGTAGTCCCTTCCCCACCTAACCCCGCGATCGTTCTCCCCGATATGCCTCTCTACCCAGGTGCCACCATTCCCAAGACTGCAGACAGTTCTCTCAATGTCATGTCAGCCCAAAGGCCTCAAGCCATAGAAACTGTTTTTACTCATTTCTTATCCACCTACCTCGGACTATATAGTTTTACATCATAATACAGTTTGAGTCCCCCCTGTTCAAAATAGTTGTGCCCCTGTTTCAGATTTCAGGTCTTTTCCCCCAGGTTTTTGAATATCTGTTGTATTAGCTCTATTAAATACCTGACATACACAACTTAAAGGACAAAAAACGTATGCTGGCTCAGGTTTGCGGTTTCCGTCCGTGGTGGCCTGGCCCCAAGGCTGAAAGGTCACAGCAGAAGGGCATGGCAGAGGAGAGCTGCTCAACCACCACGGCAGCCAGGAAGGAGCCCAGGCGCCACATAGCCCCCAAGGTCGCACCCTTCTGCCCCACAAGACACACCCACAATGTGCTTCACTGAACTTCAAGACATCTCTCGAGCCAATCAAGGTGACCATCAAGGTGAACCATCACACCTGCATATACATATTGCGATAGCTTTGGAATGTGACCAAAGCCTAAACATGAAATCCAGGTGTGTTTAACATAGACACAACAGCTAGAAGGTCACGTCAGAGAGTATTTCAGGGCACCTGTGCTCTGTCTCCACCCTTCTCTGTGTCAGGTATGGTATTTTCCACTTGTGGTGTCATATCAGTGCTCAAAAAGTTTTAGATTTTGGAGTATTCTGCATTTTATATTTTTGGATTGGGGATGCTCAACCCATAACACTAATTTATTCAGAAATCTCTCCCTACATCCTCTCATTCACTGCTTTGATGGTCAAAACTGTGAACGTTTCTATTTCCCCAGTGCACTACCAGATATCCCAAGTCCATCCCTCACTATTCAAACAGATAACAGAACTGGGGGATATCTGTGTCACAGGTAAAAATGCCTGAGAGTTTCTCAGTATGTTTATACACATTCTATTCATGATCTTAGTGTAAAAGTTCATGTTTCACTAGATGCACATTTCATAAATCCAGTTTTAATGGAACAGCAATGGAATTATACCCAGTTCTGTGGCATGCCTGAGTGCTGAAACTTTAGGTACAGGCAAATGACTTCTAAAGAATATCTATTATATCTGGGAATTCTAGGAAGAGTTTCCTAAACTCTCCAGGAAGAAAAAATTGCATTTTGGCCTCTATACCTCTAATTTATAAGATAAGTTACTTTAGAAAATGCACACAATGAGACAAAACAGAGCTACTGGAGAGAGAGGCTGAATTTAGCATAAGTCACAGCTGTCTCACTTAACTCTGAAGCCCTACACAGGTTCCTTAATTTCTTACACCTTTGGTTTTCCCACCTACTAGCTATGAAGGCATCTGCCATCTCCTAGGTGGTGAAAACTTAATAGGACAATGCAAGTCTTAGCACTTTCATTTTGTCAAACATCTCAAAGTCCATCAATACTCAAAGAGAACATGTAATACTCAAATAGAACGCAGAACTGCAGGAGGGCTATCTCCCAGGAAAATGCCCATCTAATATTAAAAGGAGTTTCTCCATATAGACCGCTCGCTTGGAAATCCTGTGAAGGCAGAAACAGAATTTACCTTGCACTTTCAGTTTTCACACTAGCACATAATCAGGCACACAGTAAATAATAAACATTTCACTTTAAAAAGGCTTATTATCTTTGCTAAAAATATTAATATATTGTAAACATGCTACACTATACACTACGTTTGCTACAGAACAAGCCTTCTTTCCCATGCACAAAGCCAAGGTCAGAACGTTAGGAATTTGGAAAAGCACGATCACTTTACTTTTCAAACACCTTAAAGAAAGCAAATAAAAACCTGTAAGAGACCCAAACATCGTCAAAGCAATCATTCATTTTTACGATCCCTGTTTCATAAATTAAGGAAACTCTTAATTATAGATTTCACATCTAATTTTCACCTTCCTAAGCCCCATGAAGCATAGAAAACTTTAGATTCTGATAATCAGAAGGATACATATATAATCAAAGGAATACTGAGTGTAACATCGAATGAGTGAGTTCAAAGCACAAATGCTGCGCACTTTGAGTGATTAGGAACACAGCCCCACAGCCAGCGAGGCTGGGCCCCAATCCTGAGTTTGTAACTCTCCAACACTGTGAGAGATTCCGTGATTCACTTTCCCCATATGTACAACAAACCTTAAAAAAATTGCACCTCCCTCATAAAGTTGTTGTGAGGGTTAAATAAATACATGTGTTATTCTTTGTACTCTGCATTAGCGTTAGAGCTGTTAAGGTAAAACCCAGCTTATCACGCTGTAGGGTTTATGGATTCTGCCCCCTATGCTCCTCATTGTGTCATTCCTTTTTCACTTCAGTTGATGGGACTACTAATTCCCCTTTTCTACTTTAATCTCCTAAAATGAAAGCACAGAACCAAAAAAGGAGATTAATTCTTTCCCTTTGAAGGGATATCAACACAGATGATGGGCAAGTACACTGCATGGTCATATGGGAAATTCTCTGAAAGCTGAGCAAACACAACCTACACACAGAAGGCCATGGAGACACTCAGAGCAAGGCAGGTCAGTACAATGTCAGCAACACTCATACTTGTTAAGTCGCATAATCACACTCACCTGGTACAAGTGCGCCCAGGCTCCTAAGGTTCTAAGCAAGCCGACACCTACTAGCTTGATTTAAAAAGGTCAGAGGCAAGTGGAATTTGTGGTCGGAATTCATGAGTACATAATATCCAAACACACGCAGTGTACAGGGAAACGCTATACAGAGTAAGGGCTGGAGTGGGCTGACGGCTTCTGCTTCACCCTGGGCAGCGTGACGCCTTTGTCTTCGCTCTGGTTTTTGTTTGTTTTCTGTTTTCCCCGATTTTTATTTAGGGGGAAGTTTGTTAACAACTCGCATTTCATTACAGGATACTTCAGATCTTTACAGCCTTTGGATATTTTCAACACTCTATTCTCAAATCCACTGAGAGTTTTAAGAACAGTTTAAAAACCCAGAAACGCAACAGAATGGTTTTCATTCATTTTATTTACTTCTTTGACCAATTTTGGCAGAATGTGTGCTGTGTTTTCATCTGGTAAGAGTTGAAAAAAAGTCCTGTCTTTAGGTAGGTGTCTGTTTAACGACCTGGGTGTAGGCTCCACAGCCCTCTCTTACAGCCCGTATGCAGAGGCAGCTTCACTTCTTATCGATAATCAGGAAATGTGAGCACCGGTACCGAGGTGAAATTCTTTCTGAGGAGAAAAACAAACTGGGGCCCTTCAGACAACTCAGTCGTGCCCTCTTGGTAGATAAAACAGTTCAGGTCCTTTCCAGCCTTCTCTCTCACCCTTCTTCCTGCGCCCTTCCTGTCACAGAAAACACTTACTTCCTGTATAACTATCCTGAGTGACGTGTCATACCATATTTCTCAGTCTTCCTTGAACAGTTCAAGTCAATGACAACTTGCTCTACACATTCACTGATGACACTAACACTTTAAATGGAAGCTGTATTTCCTGTCTCTTTAGTAAGAAGGAAGCTGAGCAGCCTACATCCAAGAGGGAAGGCAATTCACAACTTTTAGGCAGCAGCAATAAAAACAATCCTTTTACGTGAAGGATGAAGGTAACTGCGAGAGGTTGGAGAGCACTGCAGAGGGCACTTCTTGCAACACTGCGACCAGTAAGAGGAATTACCCAGTATCTTCACACTTATCACACACTGTATAGTTCTGCCATTGTCTTGCAGATGCAGAATCCCAAATTATTGAAATTGTCACGATGTGTCAGCTTGGACTACTTTAGTAGATAGCTCACTAAATGCATCCAAGACTTCCACTCTACCCCGTCCTACCCCATTATAATTCTTACAATGTGATTATGGAGAATGATTTGAAGATACCTTAACGTACCTCAAGCAGTAGGGTGCACGTGTTCAAAGGGCATCATTGACTTGGACATATTTTTGACTCCTACACCCAAAGAACCGCCTAGGAAGAACATGCACAAACTGTTCCAACAGGCCCTACGCTATGAGGGGAAGACCTGGCTATTAATAATATCAGGATCAGTCCAGAAGAAGATTTTTCAAGTATGAACAGTGGAGTCAGATTCTTGAAACTTCCCATCCTTTGTGGCAGTGTGTGTTGCTGTAACTGTTGAGATCCAGGTTGGGAAGTACATGCTAGTGAGTGCTACAGAAAGGAAACGTGGCACATATGAGTTGGATGTGCCTACCAGGGTTACACTGTAAGGCCCTCGAAGGCAATTAAAATAAAATGGCTCCTGAGATCTTCACAGCACACTCTATGTAACAACTCTGTGGTGATTTCTGTAGGCAAACACATCAGTTTTGCTTTCTTTTTCTCCTTTTCTTCCAGAAGGAAACACAAGCATCTCTTAACACGTAGTTGCTTTCGGACACCTACTAGTTTGACTTAAACAGGTCAGAAGTGAGGAAGTTTTTGTATTTTCTAACATGCATGATGCACACACACACACACACGCACGCACACACACACGCACACACGTATGCACACACATGTGTCTTTCTTTACGGGCAGCAGGAGTTAACTTGCTTAAGACTATCTTTACGTGCTAAACTTATGATAAATTTATGTATTTTATTTGTGTTTTAGCTTTTATTTATTTATATGTATTTTCAAAAACTTTGGCAATTTTGTTGCTGAACATATTTTATTCCCCCACTAAACTCTAAGAAGAATCTTTAGGGAATAGACCTATTTAGTAAGCTTCACTTTAAATAAATAGATAAAATTGGCAATTACTTTTGTAACATACACTAATCAAACTTATCACTGCTCTACTCAAAATTTTCTTCTATAGAGTCAAAAATACCAGTTACTTAGCATCACTCTTCAAATTTTTCATGACCAGCTCCTACTCCCTCACTGCACTTCCTGGTTTTAGCCCATTCTAGCCAGATGGAACTAGCTGAAAACCCCACATGTGCTGTCTCTCGCTCCTATGTGCCTCTCAAAGTGCTAATCCTTCTGTCTACAACATCTTTCCCTCCCCCTGACAACCAGAAACATTCTTAAGCTTTTCCTTCAGAATACTGCTCAAAAGTTTGCACCGGTGTAAATTCTGGTGGCTAAATCAATTAATGCAACATATAAGGTGAACAATTTGGCTTTACTTATAAAAAATACCAAATCCATGCATCCTCCAACCCAATTCCACTCTTAAAAATTTAACCTAGAGATACAGACTTTCATGAAATGATGATATACAAAGCTTTTTATTGCATTAATACAGCAGCAAAATATTGGAACCAACCTATATATGTATATATTGAGAGTTAGTTAAACTTACAGAAATCCAGATAGTGAAATACTATGCAAGCTTTCAAAGGAACAAGGACATTCTTTGTCAAATAACACAGAAAAATCTCCAAAACACATTAAGTGAAAAAGAGCAAAATATGGAAAATGAATGGAATATCAAAAGTTCTACACGAGGAGGCTAGGATGTAGTGCAGTGGTAGAGTGCACGCTTAGTATGCAGAGGTCATGGGTTCGATCTCCAGCACTAAAACAAACAATGTGATGTAAAAGAAAGGGGTGGACACATGCAAATTTGCTTAGAAGATGTACAAAAATATTTCTAGAAAGATAGCTGTAAAATACCTCATTACACTGTTGCACAACAGAAATGGGTGGGAAACCCCTGGACAACATTTGTATTTGTTGAAATTTTGGAACCATGTCAATGTATTACTCAAAAAGTTAAAGTGTAAGAGTCTAAAATTAAAAATATTTTTTAAATGTCCACACCCCTATGAAAATATCTGACTCATCCCAAAGTCTTCCTCTATCGGGGGCTGATCAGGACCCCGATCACATGGGCAGGGTCTGACGAAGGATAAAAGAGATGGAGGCAGTAACTTAGAATGCAGAGGGGTCCACAGGGTCACAGCTTTTATCAAGCTGAGAACAAGAATCCCTGAACTTTTCACTCTTTATTGAATGCACACAGCTTCCGGGGGTTGTGGAGGGTGACCTGGGAGCACGAGTGGGGGCACGGATGCGAGCAAGGTCTCGTAAAGACAAAGCATTATGCTGCGGATTAAGGGGAAACTTGTTTTTCCCACTGGTTAATATTTACTTCTCTAGAATTTTGTGCAAGAGTCAGCGAGTCCCCAGCTGAAATGCTGTCTTGTCCTCTGAGACCTCACAGCGTCTCAGGTCACGGAGACCTCTACTGAGACCATTGACATAGGGAGTCTGCGCTCCCACATGCCAACTGCTGGCCCTCAGGCAAGGCGCACAGGCCTACGGCAGACTCAGACTTTTACTACGGAAAGCCATGTATGGGTCTGTAGCTCACTCAGGGTGGTCTCCATCACTCCTCCTCTATTCCTTCCTTCACTCACGAGAACCCTGTTGCCTGCGACACCGTGTGCCAGGTGCTCTGGTGGGCAGAATGGGAAAATGAAAACCTGCAAGGGAAATGAACCTCAAGTGTGAACCTGGAAAAGCAGACATTAAATCCCATTGCAGGGAGTGCCTGAGATGCAGTGGGCGGCAAGGGCACACAGAACAGGCAGCACTATACACAGCTCTGGTACTGCCCCATCACTGGTTCATAACAGCTGTTCACACGGCTGCCCTCAAGCCAGACTGTCATCTCTTTGAAGATTTCTCAAGGTGTTATGAATGTTAAGAGGAAGGCATGTGAAATGAACCATGGAATACATTAATGATCACCCCATTACTTTTCTTCTCAATAGTTAAAAGCTAAGTACCCAGGTAGACTCTAACCTGACTCTGCGATCTATTTTATAAGATTTTAATGTATAGGTGTAAGGACTAAAAGATTTTAAAATAACCATTTTATGGGTATACATGTATGTTTATGAACATAATCATCACAACATGCAGTAGACCAATGATTACACCTACATAGAATGTTATTGTTTTCTAATACCGTTTATATATATAGTATGTACCATCCGCACAAAGCTCTGGAGACAAACAACAGTAAACAAAAACAGCTCTGCTCTCACAGAGATTATAGTTAAGAGATTAATCAAATCAGACAAATTTCAGAAATGTATCCTTTTTGTTAAAGAACAGATATTAGCCAAGGTATGATGACACACAACTGTAATCCAGCACTGAGGGAGGCTGAGACAGGAGGACAAAGGAAATGAAATCAGTATGTCCACGAGACATTTGCACTCCCTTGTTCAGTGAGGCACTATTTACAATAGCCAGGAATAGTTAACCTACGTGTCCATCAACTAATGAATGGATAAAGAAAATGCAGAATAAGCACACAATTACTCAACCCTCTTAAAGAAAAAAATCCTGTGATAGAAATGGAGACTGTCAGGCTAAAAGCCAGGTAAAGAAAGACAAGCACCGCATGATTTCCACATGTGGAATCTAGAAAAGTTGAGCTCATCCAAGTTGCTAGAAAGGTTTTTACTGAGGACAGGAGATTAAAAGGTAGAGAGGGTTGGATAAATGTTGATCAAGGAGTCCCAAGTTATAGTCAGGAGAAAGAAATTCTGGTTTCCTCTTGTACAGCAGTATGACTAGAGAACAATAATGTGATTGCTACGGTTTGTGTCCGTGGGTCCCCCCAAATCCTCATGCAGTTACTTGGTGGCTTTTAGAGTTTATGACTGATCCACGATCCAATGCTGGGACTATGGGTGTGAGAGCTACACTTGCCCTAGGGCAGATAGTTTGCTGGGATGATGGGTGAGAGCTATACCCTAGGGGGAATAGTTTGTATTTGTAAGGGAGAGAAAGAGGCTGCCTGCTTCATTCCTGTGGCCATTCCTCCCTTTTGCTGGTTGTTTTTGCTGTGCTCTGCTGCCCTGAACAGTTTGCCCTCTGCCATGCGCCACCCTGCCTCAGAACTAGCCAAGTATGGACTGAAACCTCCACAAACTATAAGCTAAATAAACCTTTCCTTCTTTCATTTTGGGTGTTGACTATTTTGTCTCAGCAACGACAAAAAAGTAACCAAGACGGTGATATACATTTTAACAAGCTGTAAGAAAGTCATGTTAATATTTTTACCACAAATAAATTATGTTTGTGGAGAGGTATGTTTTGTCTGATCTAAACATCACACCAGTATTAAAACATCACGTGGTGCTCCACGAATATGTGTTTTATGTTCTTTCAAACAGTTAAAAAATAACTTTAAATTTGAAGGGGGATCATTTTAAAAGAAAGGAAAATGAGGGCCTTTACAATATCCCGGCCTGCTGGAAACCCTTGCACGCCTCAAGGACACAGCACTACTCTTTTATTTTTGGAGCACTGTTATTTATAGCCGAAGTTAGAGCACTTCGTTAAGTTTTAATCCCGCAGTTTGATTTCATGTCGAGTTTGAGCGCTGCAGCGCATTTCTGAGATAACGCTGCCTTCTCTAATAATTTAATCGTTGTTTTAAACTTCTGCTAACCATGCCCATACTGAGTCACCAGATTTTTAAAAATGTATGGACACCATAGAAGTAATAAAACCTGAAACACTTTTCTGGCATACAAAGCCCTGCATCACAGCACGGCCTCCGATTTCATCCCAATCCCATTTCTTATCAGTCTGACCCTGGTTCAGGGTGCTCCGACCACACTGCTTCTGGGTCCCACCAACTATCCAGCTCCGCCCTCTTTGGGGGCTCTCTCAGAGGTTTCCTCTGCCTAAGTACTTTTGTTCCTAGTTTTTCCAAGGGTGTCATTAAGATCTTAAATGGCACCAGGAAGGCCCTCACTGATTACCCAATACAAAGCCTCCATTTAATCACTTGATTAATTTGATTTTTTTTTTGGCAGTGCTGAGGATTGTACTGAGGACCCTGTGCTTGCCAGGCAGGCGCTTATTCCACTGAGCTATCCCCAGCTCCAGCTTGATTAATTTGAGTACAGCAGTTCATTTTAATTTTTTGCACAACATTTATCATTACCTCATTGAGTACTAGCCCTAGCGAATGCTTGTGTCTTATCTTTCCCTCCTATAAGACTCTCAATAGTTATCATATATTTCCTGTTTACCCTGATTCCCACTGCTGAGAGTAACAGATCAGTGAATATTTTTGGTTTATTGTTAAATTAAACGCAAATGTGGGTGGCTAAACCAAAATAATATAAAACCCCTAAAATAATATTTTCAACTACTGTAGACAAGCTGTAAATTTTATGAACCATTAATTAAAATTAATTTATTATATATTGTGTCAACTGTTCTACAAAAAATATTCTGAATTGACTTACAAATAAACCCCACCCCTACTATCAAGTAGGGGGATTATTTCTCAACATCTGAAGTGCAATTCTATGGTAGTAGAAGCTGGCTTAATAATTTTATATGATAATAGCAAAATAGCCTACTTTTTGGATGGTGAACTTATTTATAAAGTCTTGCTGAAAGTTAATCTTTTATTTCAAGATTTTAAATAGAGGTAGGATTAGGGTTAGTACAGTGCTTGCCCCATGGTAGCATTGTGAAAAGGAAACATCAGTTAAAATAATAACTAATACTTTCATGCTTCAATATGTGAGGCACTTTAAAGTACTTTCCATACACTGATTTCATTCTCCTGGTAATCTTAACACAGCAGGTACTAAAATGATTTGGTCTCATATATGAGACTAATACAGCCCCAAGGGGGTCAAACCTGCCCATACCTGCAGAGCTAACTGGAGTGAGACGGGATCTGACCCAAAGCCTGCGCTCACAGAGGTCTGCTCTATACCGTCACAACTCACCTAACATTACACAGTGAGATTTTCTCCAAAGGAATCTGGAGTTGTGATTCCAGGGAGGCAACAGAATTCTGTTTTCAAGCAGAACTGTAAAGCTGGATGGTGTGTGGTGGCAACATTCTGCCACGAGAATGAGGAAGCCAAGAACTCAGGGACAGAGAGGTAAATAAAGTAACCCGAAAAGGAGAACTAGACGAGGAGAGAGCGGAGGGAGAATACTGCCAGCAGCAGAGCAGCGCGGCCTTTCTCCCGGCCGAAAGCCCCCGAAGGCTGAAAGCCCTTGCTTGCACTTAAAGGAACACACCCTGGGTCCACACAACAAATTCTTTCTTATTTAAGATAGCACAGAATTTTAGTACTTGCAGTTGTAAGAATCGGAACGCATTAGAACTGATAAACCAAGTGAGGGAAGATTCAGTTCCTTGGCCGAAGATGAATTGATGAAACAGTGCCAAAATATTCGCAATGTATATCTAACGGTAATTTAGAAATATCTGTACTGATTCTATTGTTTTCTCCATCTCTGGCAATGGGATGACTCTGAATTTTTTTAAAAATTTGACTTCCTTGATGAAATTTACATGCCAAACAGATAAGGAGGAAGTAATTATAGAATGCTTACCCTCATCTCCCATTCACGGAACACACAGACCGCTGCTCTGAGCAAGAGCTCCTCTCTTTTGCTGGCACAGTGGTGCTATTTTAGTATCTGTCAGTTAAAAATGTCAGTCCTCTGCCAAGATAGTATAGCCATGTGTTATCTGGTTAAGCAGCTTTTGTTAAAGGACAGTGTCCTAACTGATCAATTTTCTTACAGAGACACTGGGACTTCAAATTTCTAGATGCAGAATAAGGGAAAGCCGAAAAAGCTTATCTCTTCTCCCATGTACTCTTGATATCTACCCTCCTTCCCATTCAAGTTACTACCACAGCAATCTTTCCATCTTTATAAGGTGAGAAGCTTTACAAGGATTTTCAGTTTATGTCATTTACTTTTCCATTATACTGCAGAACTGTTTCTTCCTAAGTACTACAACTGAATCCACTGCTACAACGAACCAACAGATACAGACAGATTTCTCCACTCACACTTGCACTGTCAAGTGTCTAAGGCCAGATCCTTTTCAATGCTTTCCACGGGCGCTGTTCTAATGCCTTTCAGAAATGTTCCCCATGACCAGTGTGGTCCTCACCTGTGCATTATTGCCAGATCAGCGCTGATGCGACTGATGCCATCTGCTCAGCAGATGGTTTGGCTGATACGCACGCCCTCCTATTGGCTCCACCTTGCCCTGCCCCATCCGAGTTCAAGCCTAAGATATTTTGCACCATCTTCACGGCAGAAGGCTTCCAGTGTCCTGTAGACTGGCATCCTGACAGTGATTCTTTCATCAACTAGAGTAATTCACCAAGACGACCCACCTGGGCCACTGTCTCTTCCTGCTCCTTCCTCTGCCACACGGCTATGGTGCCTTATCTGTGCATCCCACTCCTTCCTGCAGACCTCCGACAGAACCGTCCTTCCCTTATTAGAAAGGGAGACAAACGGCAACGCTCTCACTGCACTAAATACTTGACAAGTGCTCTTGTTTAATCCTCAGGGTGATCCAGTTAGGAAGTGCTATTGTGTGCCTATTTCTCAGAGGAAACAGAGGCTTAGAGAAACCAAGTAATTTCCTGGGAAGTAGAAGACCCCAAACTTGAACTGAAGATCAGGTCACTTCAAAGTCCCCTAGACATGTGTCAATCTCCCACTCTCTTCACAGCTGTGCCCATGTCAGAAGGGCCCCACCTTCTTGCTCTGGCTGGCCAGCGTCCTCTAAGGCCTTAAAGCCGAACCTCAGAGCTTGAACCACTTTGGGGGACTTCTTTCACAATGCTCAATTAGTGATAATTATTCCCCACTTAGTCCTACCCTAAAATAGCAAATAACGCCCTCATGAATATTGACTTTGCCTCTCACTACATGGAGAGGTCTTTGAAGGGTGGGGCATTCTGCTGGTGAGCAGCACCTTGTATCCACCCCAAAGCATTTGCACTACTACACACAGGCCCTTACTGACATCTCCGTGAAAGCAATGTTCCCTTCACAGGCACTTTATAGATTAAAAAGTTGAAATAATTCAACACAATATAAATTGACATTTAACCTGGAACACTACCACAGTGCACACTTGTCATTATTTACACATTAGCTCACATATTTTAAATTTAAATATACATTGAAAGCCTCCTTTGAAGGTGAATCAATGTGAAGGCACGATCTCTTCCTTTTACCTACACTGGCAGGCTATGAAAGTGCCTGCAAACGGCAGTGGGGGGAGAGAAGGCCGCTGGCCGCTCTAGCTGGACACAGAGGACAGGGAACTTTGGAGGTTTCTGGCCTCATCTGTTCTCAAGAGACTCTTGTGTGAGCGCTGCCAGCAGTGTGAAGGTCTTCTTTGTATGGATGTGGGATGGTAATAAAAAAAAACTCTCTTCCTTTTTTTCTTTTTCCTTGCTGAGACAGGGTCCCACTAGGTGTTTAGGCTGACTTCAAACTCAGGGGAATCCTCCTGCCTCGGCCTCTCACGTGCTGGGAGTACAGGTATGTACCACCACACCTGAGTAAAATATTTCTTTCACAAAGAGTCTCACTGTATATAGTAGCCCAGGTTGGCCTTGAATTCATGATCCAGCCTCAGCCTCCTGAGTACCAAGATTACAGGTCTGTACCACCATTCTCAGTTGTATATTCTTTCATTTTTAGGGGATCAATGGAGCGTGGTTGTATTTTTTAAAATATGAATGGAAAGATTTCTGAAATCAGTTTAGTGGTTCATGATTATCCTTTAAACAATTAAACAGGCCAATGGGAGCAAATCTTGAATATATCACATACAGCAACAGCAGGTACTGTTAAGTAAAAATTTTCTTTCAGTCTCACATCTGTAATGGCCAGTAATATATTTTTTCTAATATTCTCCACCAAAAACATTAGAAGCCACAAGGCCACTTTTGAACCAAAATGTGTCCATAAAAAAAAGAACCATATCTGAGAACCATTGTGCTTAATGGAATTTTTACCATTCAAGAAATCAGAACACTTCCCATTATAAAATAATATTTAATTACAAAAAATATTTAATCATCCTGTCCTAAGCCTCTAAATGCCCTTCAGAATAGTCATCCTAAACCTAAAAAGTATTTCTTAAATTAACAAGAGCATAATTTGCTTCAAAGTGTAGGAAAAAATGAAAAATTAAAAAAAAAAACAAAGTTTAGGAAAACGCAGAATGAGAAATGGTCACTTTTATGTTATAGAAAAATCTAAAAATTACAGTACTTTCATATGATTTACAGAGGTCATCTCAAACAAAGCAAAACATTCAACATGCAATTCAATATAAAACCAAAACAATAAAGCTGGGCATGGTGATGCATGCCTGTAATCCCAGCACTCAGGAGGCTGAGGCAAGAGAATTGCTGCAAGTTTGAGGCCAACTTGGGCTACATAGTGAGACCCCGTCTCAAAAAGAAAAAAAAAAGTAAATGAAAAATATTTTATCTTAGAACACTTTATTGCTGGGTGTGGTGGTGCACTTAGGAGGCTGAGGCGGGAGGACTGCCACAAATTTGAGGCCAGCCTGGGGTACATAGTGAGTTCAAGGCCAGCCTAAACTACAGAGAGACACTGTATCAAAAAATATATATATTTTATTGTTTTCCAGATGAACCAAAACCAATTATCACCTCCAAAAGACTATTTTAAATTTCAAATCTGATAAAGAAATCTCTTCAGAAAGTTATATAACTTAGCACTTTGACACCTAGACCAGCAATGGTGAACCTTTCAGAGGCTTCAATGTTACAAACAGCTTGCTGCACTACGCATGCCATAGTGTGGGCACTACTATTAAGACTATTTAAGAATTTGGTATACAAGCTGGGTGTGGTGGCACATGCATGAAATCCCACTTACTCTGAGAAGATGAGCTAGGAGGATCTCAAATTCATTGCCAACCTAGTCCAGCTGGGGAGAGCATGTCTCAAAACTTAAAAAACAATAGGGCTAGCAGTACAACTGTGTCACAGGCCGGAGTTTGATCCTAGTACTAAAAAAAAAAATGGAAAGTATACTGAATCCCTATTTGAATCTCATTTCAACAATCACCAACAGAGCACTACCAAACCCTCTACTAGGTCCTCCTTTCACCAACATCTCATCTATAAATATTCAATACACACCTCTAGGTCACCATTTCAAGAAACAATCATAATATTATTGATATAGGCAGCTAAGTTAGGTAGAAATATTGTGGGCAGTCAGACAGGGCTGGGCCCTCCAAAGAGCCAGTGCAGAAGGCAGGATACCTGTGAGGGAGGTGCACCTGTTGAGTCCCAGACCTCAAGACAAAATATGAAAGGGAGGCGCCCCTGTACTTCCCCTCAGGATAAACAACAGTGATTGATGTTCTAAGTAGGTACCCCCACCTCAGGAAAGCCAGGAAGAGCCACTGACCCGCTCCAGGAAGAGCCCTTGTTGTTTCCTGCTCTCTCGCTACGTGACTTGCCTCCCCACTTGATCCCCATTTAATCAATACTACCTGAGCAATTAGGCTTGTAACCTTATTGACTGACCATAGTTTTGCACCACCTCTTGCCCACCCTGTGATTTCTCATTTTTCCCATCTTGGGCCCACTTCACCTCATGGTTTTGCTCTATAAAAATGTCTTTAAAACGTAAGTTCTTCCGCAGCCCGCTCAGGACCCCTCTGCCTCTCTCTGGGACAGAAGCTTTCTCTCCCTAATTAGTATATTCTGTTCTTAACTTCCACTGTTCCTAGAATTCATTTTTCAATTTTAGAGAACACAAACTCATACTGGACATCTAGCAGGTTGGGAGTTCCTTTCCCCTATATCATTATTACACAAAAACTAATTCTCTTAATAGTGTTGAATGATTAGTGGCCAAATTTCCTTCTTTTATAGATGTTTCAAGTCAGTAGCAAAACAGGTTGACAAACTGCACCTGGTTGTTATAACTCTTTTATGAATCAAACTACAGGTTGAACCCTTTTTCTTTATTGCAATTTATCACTTGAAAAAACTGTCATACAATGTTTTGAGATTTCACTGCCTTAAAATAAAGAAATACAGTTTCATACTGATAAGGTTAAATTGCTATGACATAATATTCCATCCTGCAGTGAATGAGTTCTTTCAGTGAGTACTATCAAATCTAATGAGCAAGAGATACTGTATGTATGTAACTCCAGTAACTTTCCTACCAGGTACAGATCACTGCCTTTAAGTCAGCAGGCCTCATTAGGATGATCCCTACAGAGAAGAAACAACAAGCACTTGCAAGCACTGACTTTCTCTATTAATGCCAGGACACACACCAAGACCTCTAAAGAAGGGTAAAAGTATTTTACAAATATTAAATCAAAACTAAAATAGTACCAGAAGGTATTTGTAAAACAGTTCTTCTTTTTTAGTAATATAGTACTTTCAGATCCTGACAAGAATTTGACTTTTAGTTAGCTCAACTTGCAAAGATGTTTTGGCCTACTGAAAGCTATCTTCCACTTCAGAGACTAAACTATACATATGTAAATGCAGACAGTCTCACCAAATAATCTGGATATGCATACAAGGCAAACACCTGAGACAACATGGTATTTGTTACTATAAAGCTCCTCTAGACCTTGCATTAGTCCAACATCTAAAATGCAGTGCTGATGTGTAACTAAGTTTAATTATGTAAATAAATCTTTGAAAACCTGTAGACCTGGCTGTAACACAAAGCCAGGAGCAGTACTTTTATTTTAATTCTCAGGGTGCTATGCTTCAATTGCTACAGGAGTGTTAGAGAAAGAACAGCCCCCATGTAGTGCGCAAGGTGCCACCTACCAGAGACCTGGGCTTGCTGATGGCCACGAGACTAGTGAGGAAGTCTTCATCGTGCAGCTGGCTGAAAACATGGGCGTCATACGCCACCATAATGGAGACTTCTTCCATCATCTTGCCAGCTGGCCTTTCCACAGCAGCAGCTGCTGCCCCGCAGCAACACCCGACAGACTATCCAGGAAAATGCTACTGCAGCTCAGTGCCAGTGCATACACCCACCTGAGTTCACAGAGGCTGAGTGTCCAACATCCAGAAAGAAAAGGAGAGAGGGGGAGAAAAGCAGCTGCTGTCAAGGCAATTCACCTCCAATAGAACACCAGAGGAGGCTCCTTATCTCTGCAGGAAGTACACCCTATAAACACCTGCATTCTTAACACAGCAGATGGAAAAATTTAGTTTTTGGAAATGTTCAACTTTAAAAAAGTTTTCTAAATAGAAACATCCTACATCAAAACTCAAAAACCAAATAAAAAGTTGATTTATGTTATGTTCTTGGTAAACAAAAATGTTTGTAATGATTCGTGGTCTTCAGTATTATTTATGGGAAAATTCTTGGAGAAAAAAATCTTTTGTAAGTCTCTTAGGTTTTTCTCACATTGTTAGAAAATAAAGACAATTATTTTAATTTTTCAGAATTTATACAATTTTTTGTGTATTAAAATTTTTCTCCTTAACTATGAAAAAAGAGTATTTTACCCTGAGTATTTCTTTAAAAAAAAAGCACCAAAATATAAAATGAAAGAATTAATTGCCATTATCAGTTAATAATCATTTTCGTTTCTTCCTCTAAAAAGAGAAACCACAAATATTTTATATAGAACTTAAGTTTTCTGTTGTTAGAAAGTTAACAAGGGTCTCATTTATAAACTTTTTCTTTCATAGATAAATGGTCTCTTTTATTTTCAAGGTTCTAGGTTTCTTTTAATTATAGATTCTTTTAATCCATAGTCATGCATGAACTCTCTGTTAATGCCTGAGCCAACAGAAGCTTTTTAATGTACAGCTAGAGACCATAAATGAACCTCCATGTTTCCAGATAAAAAGTTTGAAAGCTGCCCACAGTTATTACAAAATCGCCTCAATGGCCAGTATATATAACATATACTCATGACGTGGAGAAAGTACTAAGCAAACAAAACAGGAGGAAGACACAAACCTCCTCTCAAAGTGCTTTATTCAACATTCCTAGTGAAGCCAAAGATCTCCACTGCTTTCCATAAATGATACTGCAGTACTATGAGAAACACTGCTTGTACCAAAATTCAATTTGGGGATGCTGGTCTAAAGTCAAAAGAAATACATCTACTAACTATAAGTTTTAGTCTTCATCACCAGTAACAGGATTGTGTTGTGTAAATTTGTTTGCTTTTCAAAACACAAGTAAAACTCAGAATGAATTCTATAAGGTCTATTTTTCCATGTTTCCCTACAGTATCTTCATTTTCTATAGATTAATATGATTCCTAAACTAGTACTTTGCGCCATTTAATTAGGAGGGTTCTGCCACTCCCAGAGCAAGTACTTGCACATGGATGGGGACAAAAGCACCCTACTGCTAGCAAACAAGTAAACCTAATAGGCTTAAACAAAGAAATGCAATCTTTTACATAAACCCAAGATTAAAACAGCTTCAAATTATGTGTGATCCTTGTTGGAGACAAAAAAAAAAAAAAGCATTTTTACTTCATTTTGCCCCACAATGCAGCTTTGTGTTTAAAGCATCATTTCATTAAAAAAAAAAAAAAACTTTTCCCAGATCACTGATCTTAATGCTGATTAACCATGTAAAAATGAAATGATAATCAGAAGTCAAGGCATTATAAGGCATCCAGGCAGTTCATACCTTTCAAATTCTGTTTTATCTTTTCAGTAGGACTTTAAAAGAGCCTGTGAACCTCTTCATATATTCATTAGCACCAGAAGATTTCAGATTTATCTTGCAGCACTGCTGTCTGGAAGTGAAAGCAATTCCTGCTTCATACTTTCCTTTCGCTACAGAGGCTCAGTGCTTCCACGCTGGTATCTGAATACGGTGCACTGACAAAGACACCTGTTGTGAAAGGTAAAGAAACTACTTCCCATAATGCCTTACTCCCTGCTGGCAACCGCCCAGGGGCAAACAAGAATTGTAACAGCACAGAGCACTCGCCTCCCTGCCCTGGGAGAGCACATTCAGTGTAACAATAAGTAATCTTCTTGGGTAAAAAGAATACTTATAAATCAAGAAAAAAGCACCGGGGAAAACAGTATCAGATAGCAATTAGAGGTGCTCTGGATTAAATTTATAAAAACATTTAAGGCATTAGAATACAAGAGCACAATACATTTTTAGAACAATCAAAGGCTGTAAGAATAGTTTGATTTTAAACGAAAGATGACAACTTCAAATAGTTAAGTCCTTTTAGGATTCTATAAAAGTTCCTAGACAAATATTTTTTAAAAGCTTCTGACTCACTACCTTTAAAAAAAATTGTTCTACTAGCCACAGTGATTAGACTACTAACATTTCTAACTCCAAGCGGCCCTCCATCTTAGTCAGTCATGCATGCATTTTCATAAACAGGGCTTCTCCAAGTTTGATTTGTAATCACCATTTTTGCCACCCTTAAAATGTTTCTTAAAATATATTTTACTTTCAGAGTCCAGGAAGGAAAACTTCCCCTTCCCCCTTACATGACTAAATGTATGACTGTGGTTCCAACAAAAAGCATGCTCTTTGAAACCTGATGATCTATTAGAAAAATTTCTTCCCGTACTAATTTTTTCTAAGACATTTTCTCAGTAATAGTAACAGCTAAAGAACTACCCTCCCAAACTTCAGCAGCTGCTGTTCACAGTCATGTTCCCATGCAGCCCTTTACTCTCTGGTCAGACCTTACCACCCCCATGCCTCATGGATAGAGACCATGATCCCCCTAGGGTTGTTTACACCTGAGTCAGGGCAGTTCTCTACTTCACACCAAGCAATGGCACTGGGGTAAAGGCACAGGGCTCAATAATTACCTGACAATGGAGGCTATGGGGCGGTCACCACCATTTGCTGCTACAGTACTAGGAGGGCACAGTATTCCAGACAGGCAGCAGAACCTGCAGCACTCGGGGTACAGAGCGATGGCTCCAGTGTGAGCAGGAACTAGCTAGCTGTCTGTCCCAGGGCAAGTCATTTAACTTCCCTAGGTTTCAGTTTCCTGGCGGTCATGTAAATTGAGAGGGACAGGCTAGACTGGTGGCTTTCAGGGTGTGCAGGAGACAAAAGCAAAGTGACTTTCCTCCCACTAAATAGGTTCACAGGGGCTATTTGAAGGTAGTGATGCAGTACCTTCTTAATCTCTATTAGAATAAAAATCAAAAGGTAACATTAATTCTAGAAATTAGGGAAGTTTCCCTAGTGTTGCTACAATGTACCTCAACAAATGTAATCTACTTTGTACCTGAGTTGTGGTTTGCTCATATCCACTCTTTCACCTAAGAAAGAGAATTCAGTGACAACAGCTACACTTCTCGTTAATTACATCGCAATTTATAGTCTTTCTATTCAGAGGACAAACTACCTATAAAAGATTTTCAAAAGTCTTTCAGGAGTTGAGCATGGTGGTGTATGCCTGTAGTCCCAGCACTCAGGAGGCTGAGGCAGAACTCACTGCAAGTTTGAGACCAGCCTGGGCTACAAAGTGAGCTCAAGGCCAGCCTGAACTGCATAGCAAGACCCTGTCCTCAACAAGACCAAAGAAAAAAAAAAGTTCTTTTGGGGCTGGGGATATAGTTCAGTGGCACAAGTGCCTGCCTGGCAAGTACAAGGTCCTGAGTTCAATTCCTGCTACAAAAAAAACCAAAAGTCTTCTGGATCTTTTTATGTTTTTTTGTAGTTCCGTATATTGAACCAAGGACCCTGCATGGAGCTACACCCAGCCCTTTTTTATTTTTCATTTTAAATCCCAGACTGGGTTTTAACTTGTAATTTTCCTACCACAGCCTCTCAAATAGCTGGGATAATAAGCATGCACCACCATGCTGGCCTAATCTTATAAGAAAAAAATTATTTGGGGTACTAGGATTGAACCTAGTATCTTTGCACAGAGGTATATCCCTAACCCTTTTTAATTTTCTTTCTTTTGACACAGGGTCTCTTTAAGTCACTGAATTACTACGCTGGGCTCTAATTTGTGATCTGCCTGTGTGTTTGGCTTTAGGACTATAATTTTCAAGCAAAACATATTTGGTTCCTATTAAATAAGTATCACAAACAATATATCCTAGTCTTCAGAGAACCTCTATTCTCGTGTCAAATTCAGAAACTGCCAGAATAAAAATTTTTAAAACCCTCAATAAAATGTAGTTATTTTTCTATTTCTGTATCCTCCCAAATGAGGCAAAGTCAAGTCATTCTATTATGAGAACACTATTTTGTTATCCAACATTGAAAGGCAAAATGCACTAAAAAACTACCCCGCCTCATAAAACATGATCCCACCGCATGGGAGTGGCTATCAAGACCCTTTCCCATGGCTCAGGTTCTGCTTCTGGACCAGTCTCACCATGACAGCCACCATGTCAGGCTCAGGTGCTAAGGGGGAGAGAAGACGGTGATGGAATTATCGTCTAGAGGGTGGCAGGCAGGGTCTCCCGACGGCCCCGAGTGCACAGGCAGAGGTCTGTGGCGCTTCCTCTTGTCCCAGTGAACCTCACCTGATTATTCATGAATAGCCTTACACACACATTACTGTATAACATAAACATTAAGTACTCACAACCGTATGTTATAGGAATCTCCAAAATCACAAAATGTTCATAGTGTTGGCCCTGAAATAAAGTACTATAAGAAAGACAAAGTTCATGAGCAGTTTTTCATCAAAGAGAACCAGTCTTACAGGTCCATATCTACACTAGGAATGGACATTACAAAACCCAAGTGCTCTGAGTGGGAGAACAAAAGATAAAGTAACACGTGAACGAGAAGCCCTAGAGAACTCACAGGACAAAGCTGGTCAGGGTATTTGCGATTTGGGGATAGTCTAGTAACACCTGCTGTGTTTTTACAACGGAAAAGAACAGCAAGTGAAGAGATCAGTGAAACCTTAGCTTTCCTGAAAATTATGCAAAGGTAAATAAAGAACTCCATTATTCTTGTGTTGAATTCTGACCATTCAGCTCATTATCTCTCCTATCTTTGCTAACTATTGCTAGGCAAATTCAAAACCTCAGAAAACAGATTTAAAAAACAACTCCCCAGTAATAAGCTAAGGAACGAAAAACCCGTGTGACTTGAATACTGGCTTACCAGATAGGCTGGGTATCTTACTGCCTTACTTACGTCTCACTACAAAGAAGGATGGTGAGGCAGACTCCAGAAGATGAAATCACAGCTGAAACTCTAACAATTCAGCTCTTCGCCTCAATTATAATACTAAAATCCACAGCCAACGCGTTCACATTGAACTCTTACCTAACACACAAAAAGTGTGTCAAGGGCTCCTACGCAGCCACTGACAGTTGCTATCACCCAAACGAGGGCAGCTTCAGACCCATCTGCACGGGAAGAACCTTGTCTCCCCCAGCAGGGCACACGGTAAATTCTCCTTACAAGTAGCTTACAAGTAATGGCCTTAATTTCTAAGGCAGTCAGTAAGGCATTTTAAAGATCACATTAACAACCAAATCAAACCATTGCATGAGGCATATTTATCTTTTCAGGAGATCAGAAGGAAGAGCTTGGAGAGGCAGTGGGGTGACTCAAGCGCTCCCTGTCTCCAGTTCTCCCAGCCAGAGGACTCTCTTCCCACGGCCCCCAGAGCTCTGCATCAGGTTGTGGGTTGTGCACAGGCGGCTTACAGCAGCTGACTTGGCGAGAATCCTGCAGTTAAACCCTGATGAATCGAATGGCATGCGGATTATATCTTAGCCTTTTGAACAAAGCAACCCGGAATTTACTAATATTTACAATGTATGTGGGTAGTCACAGAATTTACACTCCAGTATATTTAACCTAATTATATGAATTAATATTTACTATAAGTTTTTAAAGATAAAATAATAGCTAGCAGTCTAATATATGTGTATTCTCTTCCCTGTTTTTTAAGAAAGTAGTATTTAGTATGTACTACATGTGTCCTAGACACAGAATCACATCTAGTATTCAATATGTAGTATAAGCATCCCTGCTTTGTGGATGAGGTAATCAAATTGGATAAGTTTGGTGATTTGATTTAATTCTGACAGCTAGAAGTACAATTCATATGATTCAAGACAGGTGCGTCTGGCTCTGACCAGCAAGCCCTTCACTATTAAAGGGCGTTAAGTGAAGGGAATGAACTTACACCAGAGTGGGCCAAGAGCCAGATGCTGCTTCTCAGACTTTCTCTCCCGCAGCCTCCCACACAGACCCACATGGCCTGCATAGAAAGCAGACTGTCCATTACATAATACAATTAGGGCAGACGTAGATATCCACACTTGTGATCCCAGCACTCAGGAGGCTGAGGAAGTAGGACTGCTACAAATTCGAGGCTAGCCCGGGCTATGTAGTAGTTCAAGGCAAGCCTGAACAATATAAGATCTTGTTTTGAAAAACGTAGACAGATAGATGGATGGATAGACAGAATCAGTGATGCAGGCCTGCAACAGAATGAACTCCTTCTGTAGACAAGGGAATCTTCATGAGAAGAGGATTTCAAAGGCAGATGTGAATAGGCTGAAGGTGGGTTTCGAATACCAAGGGATTAGGTTTAGCATACATAGCGTGCAGGCCAAGGGCATTCATGAAGAGTCAGGATCTCTGCCTTTTCAGCTTCGAGTTTTGACTCTGGACTTCAGAGCGACCCGGTCCACACCTGGCTCTATGCTCGCCGGCTGTATTAATTGTTTCAGTCGGTTTGGGCTGCTACTGTAATGCAATACCACAGGCGAAGCGATTTACAAACAACAAGCACTCACTTCTCACAGTTCGCCTGCTGGGAAGGCCCAGGTACGGAGTGCTGCCAGATGTGGGGTCTGATGAGGGCCACTGTGCAGTCACAGAGATCTGTCTTCTCACCCTGTCCTCACATGACGAAGGAGAAAGGCTGTCTCTAGGTTCTCTTTGTAAGGCCACTACTGTAACCTCATTCAGGGGGGCTCCACTCTCATAAAGGAATCGCCTCCCAAAGTGCGTTAAAAGGTACACGTTTTGAGGAGGCACATTCGGTATATAGCAACGACACAGGCAAATTGAAATGCACTCTTAGTTTTCTCATCCATAAAATGAGATAATACTGACCAGCATTGACATTATGAGGGAGAAAAAGATGATGCATGTAGATATAGCACCTGATTTTGGATAATATTTAATTAATGATAGCTGCTGTTATTATCAATATTCGTAAAAATGATATCCACAGGGGAAAAATAAACCACGAAAAACTTAAGAGAAGATGGAATTACAAGCTTTAGAAACTGGGTGTCGTGGTGCACACCTGTAATCCCAGCACCAGGAGGCTGAGGCAGGAGGACTGCCATCAGTTTGAGGCTAGTCTGAACTATATAGTAAGTTCAACGCCAGCCTGAACTACGTAGTGAGATGCTGTCTCAAAAACACAAAGAGGAAGAAAAAGGAAAGAAGGAAGGAAAGAGAGAGAGAGAAAAGAAAGAAAGAAAGAAAGAAAGAAAGAAAGAAAGAAAGAAAGAAAGAAAGAAAAAGAAAGAACGAAAGAAAGGAAAACTTTACAAATAGGGTTTTGGGGCCTTCTTAGTGTATAAGAATAAAACAAATGCCCATTTTGTGGGATTTTGTTTGTTTTGAGCACACTTAAATTAACAAACTTTTGGAAAACACCCTAAAAGCATTAGAAAAAAGCAAAAATAGATTAATATGTACACTTATATCAAACTAAAAACCATCAGCACAGCAAAGGAAACCAGCATGAAGAAATAACCCACAGGAAATGAGAGAAAACACTGGCAAACTATATATTTTACAAGGGATTAATATCCAGAATAGATAAGTAACTCAAATATGAACAGCAATTAATGAATAACCCAACTATGAAATGGGCAATAGACTTAAATAGAGATTTCTCAAAGGGACACACACAAAGGGTCAGCAAGTACATGAAAGCAAAAGCTCGACGTCACCAAACAGCAAGAAATGCAAATCAAAACCACAATGCCTATCTGCTCACTCAAGAATGGCTTCATCAAGAGCACAGCAGATAGCCCGCGCTGGTGAGCATGTGCAGAAAAGGGAGGCTCTGCACCCTGCTGGTGGGAATGTAAGTCAGGGAGCCACTAGAGAAACAACAGGGAGGTTCCGTAGGAAACTACAGACAGAACTCCCACATGGTCCAGCAATGCTGCGACTGAGCACAGGTCCAAAGGAAATGAAGTCAGCACATCAAAGAGACGACTGTATCCCCACAGCCACTGCAGCACTGTCCACAGTAACTAAGATGAAACGACTAAGTGTTCCTCATGTGATGAATGGATGAAGAAAATGTGGAGGATTACACAATACAATACGATGCAGTATTTTGAAAAAAGAAGCCTTGCCATCTGTGACACCATGAATGGACTGGAGGTTACATTTAAATGAAACAAGCCGGGCACAGAAAGACAAATACTGCACGATCTCGCACGGAACCTCAGAACGCTGCTCTCACAGCAGCTGAGAAGAGAATGGAGTCACTAGAGGCTGAGGCGTCCGCTGGTAGGAAGGATGAGGATGGACTGATCAGTGGGTACTAAGTTACGGTTAGAGTAAGACTGATCGGTGGGGACTAAGTTAGTGGTACGCCCAACAGGGGAGCTACAGAGAATTATGTGTCATATTTCAAAAAACTGGAAGTTTTTTGTGGAGACAGATGTGGTGGTGATACTAAAGACTGAACATAGGCTTCCACACTGAGCTATGTATCCTCAGCCCTTTTTATATATTTTAAAAAAATTTTTGAGATAGGGTCTTATTAAGTTACAAGTTACCCAAGCAGAGCTCAAACTTGTGATTTTCTGTCTCAGCCTCCCAAAGTGCTGCGATAAAGGCATGCATCGCCATGTTCAGCTAAAAATGCATTTTAAATATTTTTACCATAAAGAAATGATAAATGTACTATAAGAACCTGAAAAAGTGAATAAAAACTAGGAGGTATGATAGATATCTTGAAACGAAAGGAAAATGCTCAAAAGTAAAGGGCAACTGGGTGTGAGAAAGGAGAAGGGAAAGAAGGGGAAATGATGTATGTATGTATATACGGGACAGCTAACAGTGGTCCTACTGTCTTCTATTGCTTTACTGAAAGGAACAGTTAATGATTACTTGTTTCATCATTATTGCATGTCTCTATTTGTTCTCCTGAGAAAGCACTTTGAAGATATCAATAGTAATACAACATCCATTGTTCATTTCCTACCACTTTGTCTGTAACTCCGTATTGTTTGGATTGTTCTTATGCTATTTTGTAAATGGATGTCTGTTTGTTAATATGTTTTCTTCCTTTATTCTTAAAATTAAAGAAATAAATATTTGAGGTGACAGATGGGTTTAACATGACTTAAATACCGTAAAATGTATACACATATCAAAACATCACATAATACATAATATGTTTGCAGTTTTTTCTTTTTCTTTTCTTTTTTTTTTTTTTTGGTGTTGGGAATCAAACTCCGGACCTTGCACTTGACAGACAGGCACTGTACCAGTGAACTATATCCCCAGCCCAACCATTAGTATGTATAATGTTTATGATTTTATGAATCTGTCTTTAAAAGTTAAAAAAATCCAGGAGGGATAAATAAAAGGTGTCACATAAGGTCAATCTATCAGTTTTCTCTAAGCAATTAAATCTTCCCAGAGGAGGGGATCGCAGACCAGAGCTAATTCCCTTCTATGTTCTCTATAATTCTGTATTTCCTCAGTCGTTTTTGTACTAGCAGAAATGAAGATAACTTTATATTATACAGCATCCAGTGCAAATTCCCTACTATCTTATCTATAATTTGATATTTCCTTTAATGTTTTTGTGTTAACTAATGTGAAGATAACTATATAATACAACATCCAGTTCTAATTTCCTACTATATTCTGTATAACTTTGTATTTTCTGTATTGTTTATGGCTTTTCTGGTTCATATGTCTCCATTCTTTTGTCTTTAAAATAAAATTAAAAAAAAAATCTTCCCAGACATTGCTTCAAGAGCAATTTGGTGATTTACGTGGGCCTTGTAAGGAATGACTGAGACAGGCAAAAGGAGGTAAAAGATTGGTAATGGGGTGGGAGCAATCGTCTACAGTTTGGTGCCCTCTCCAGTTTGCTCAGTATGGTGCAAACAGAATTTAATCAATTACCTCTTCAAAAATTGAGCAATTGTGAATAGAACAGGCAACAAAGACAGCATCTATTGTACAGTGTTATTCATGTATTGTAACCTCATCAACAAAACCCCATTATTATGGACTATCATGTGTGAACAAATCATTCATCTTTATAATGGCATTATGATAAGGCTTCACACTGTCCATTTATACCTTAAGAGGCAGAAGAAACATCCTATGAGACAGTTTAGAGTAGCAGCTTATCCTGAAGATGAGAACGAACCAGTAAACTTGTAATCCATTTCATTTCAAAGCTAACAAGTAGTTTGAATTCGGGCTGACTAGGAACAGAGCAGAGAAATAAAACATTTAACATCTGCTGTGCTGTGCCAGGAGCTTAGAGACATTGCAGTTTTAGTTGTTATGCAGTACTATGGGGCTGGTTTTATTACTTCCATTTCACAGAAGAAGATACCTGCCTTCTGAGTTTAAGTAATTTTAGGTCAGATCAATCAGAGCTGTGATTAGTACCAGAAGTAATTATAAATGCTCAGGATCTTTCCCACCTACATCAGGCTCAATGTAAGATGAATGCAAGACAGAGGAAAGGAGATCCAATTCACTGTTTAATATTCTGTTTCCTGAAATAGAAGCTTTTAAATTTCCAAAGCTGAGTTCTTTATTTCTCTTATCATATATTCAAATATGAACCAAAAACTAATATCCAATGGGTGTGATTTTTTTGCTTTGTTTTGTTTGAGACAGAGTCTCATTATATAGTTCAAGCTGGTCTTGAGTTCACTATGTAGTTCAAGCTGGTCTTCAACTCACTACGTACCCCAAGCTGACCTTGAACTCAAGGTGATCCTCCTGCCTCAGCCTCCCAATTCTGGAGATTACAAGTGAGCATCACCATGGCTGGCTTCTCTAATAGTATTATTTTTAATGCCTTTGCAAATATAAAGAAAACTAAGGCAAGTTACCAATTTTTCCTCAAGTTACTAATGAGTACATTGTACAAAGTAACAGTCTGTGATATAATACAAAATATCATGTGGATTAAGGCAGTAGTTTTTGAGGGGTTTTTCTGTTTTGTTTTGGGAGGGAGGTTAAGATAGGATCTAGCTATGTAGTTTAGATTTGTCTTGAACTCACTAGTTAGTCCCAGCTGGCCTCAAACTCACAGGACCCTCCTGCCTCAGCCTCAAGAGCTGGGATGACAGGCATGTACCACCACACCAGATCTGAGGCAGCAATTTTTGAATGACTCATCAGTAGTAGCTTTCATGATGTGACAAAGTAAAAGTAATAATAAAGGCCAGGGTTGTAGTTCAGTGGCACAGCACCTTCCTGGCAAGTGCAAGGCCCTCAGTTCAATTCCCAGTACCGAAAAAGAGGGAAAAAAAGGCATAGTAAATTGTCATTAACATGGTGGCACATGCCTATAATCTCAACACTTAGGTGGCTGAGGCAGGAGGATCACAGGAATTCGAGGCTAACCTGGACAACACAGTGAATTCAAAGCCACCCCAAACTATATAGTGCAATTCTGTCTTAAAAGAAAAAAAAAAAAGTGATAGCAAGTTGCTTAATTGGCTAATAATAATGAAAAGGTCTCCATAATTTTACAATAGTGGTCATAGTATCAGCAGCCACAATACCTGAATATTCTAATTTCATTCATTGAAAAGACTTTATTTGTATGTTAAATCTAAAGTACTTTCTACAGAAAGACAGATATATATGGGGCAAGGATAGAGAGAAGGGGAAAATTTATTAAGCTTAAACCCTCTGAACATTAGTATGTTAGTGCATCTGTCAGTCTGTCTGCCATCCTTCATCTTTCTGCAACACGTGCATCTCCTAAAGGATTATCTTTGCCCTCAACTATTTGGTACATACTGCATCCCCTCTCTTGCTGCAGCTTGAACGCAGAGCCTGTGCATACTGGGTAAGCTACCACAGAGCTGCATCTCCAGCCCACACAGTGCATTTCCATCAGGGAACTTACACATAACACCTTTACATTTAACTCTAGCTAACCTGCACTGCTTTCTTTATATAAAGGCTGACAATATGAACAAGATGTGAACACCATGTATACAGTTTTACAGACTGTAGTTTCTATGTGAACTTTACGTTAGCTAATTGAAGATGAACTGTTCTATTATTATAGTTACTGTAGCTACGAGTAATTCACTATTGCTTAAAATACACACACTTTCTTTTATGTTAGGGTAATGTCTCCCAAAGATGTTCGACTTTAAAAAAAGAACACTACTGGTATGTGTAGAGGGGAATTAACCATGATGTGACATAGTATCTCAGGAGTGCTTTCCTAGGAAAGAAAATAAACTGCATTTACCTAAAGCATCTCTACAACATACAATCCAAAAGTAGTTCTTTTACAGAGGAGTTTCATTTAAAGGCAAAAGCTCTTTTTGAGACCAGGCATGATGGTGCACATGTGTAATCCCAGCACTCACGAGGAGAGGCTGAGGCAGGAAGATCACTGTGAGATTGAAGCTATCCTGGGCTACCAAGTAAGTTCAAAGCCAGCTTGAACTGCATGGAGACCCTGTCTCAAAACAAAAACAAAATCTTCTTTGAAACCACACAGCTTCCCTTGCATGTAGACATCCTGAGGACTATTTATACAAGTTTCTTGCACTCCTTTTATTGTTAATATTTCTATACAAGTCGTCTTTACCTTTTTGACAACACAAAATACAAGGGGAATGGCGAGCAAACTTACAGGGATGTATTTTGGTTTTACCCCAGGACAGTTAAGCAGAAGCTTAGGGAAGAAAACAGGCCACAGACACGGAACAATAGGAACTCTGTATGTCCTAGAAGGAACACGTGACCCTCAGACAAGGGCACACTCCAAGGCTCAGAGCAGCCTGAGGTGCATTGCAGTGCAAAAGCACTGCTGTCCACCCCAAGTCCGCAACAGCACGGACTACTCTACCGAGGGATTCTGGTCAAGGATCCAAAAAAACTTATTGGAAGTAATGTCAACCACTGGGATTCAATCTCTAACCAACCCCTCCTCTCCTATTACCTTAGATATGTCCTCTTTTATTTTATTTTATCCTTTTGAGACAGGGTCTCTCTGTGAAGTTCAGGCTGGCTTTGAGCTCACTTTGTAGCCCAAGCTAATCTCGAACTTGCAACAATCCTCCTGCCTCAGCCTCCCAAGTGCTGGCATGACAGATGTGTACCACCACACCTGGCAAGATATGTCCTCTTTTAAAAAAGTTAGTTTAGCATTAAAAAGCAAGCCTACAGAATTCTGCATACAATAAATTAGATAATGGCTCTTTATCCAGCATATTATCATTGATAGGGTATTATGTTAACAAAAAGCAAACCATGAACACTGCAATACTACCATAAGATTGAAGGGAAAAAAGAGATGTTCCTGTTTTATACACTGTGGGTTTTGTTTTCACTCTAAGTGACTCAGGTGCAAATTAACTACAACACATGCAGAAATCAGTTGGGTTTTTTGACACATATCTCTAATCCCAGCACTTAGAAGGCTGAGGCTGGAGGATCACAGGCGGTTCTCAAGTACAAGGCTTCTCTAGGCTACATAGTTATTTTAGGGCCAAGCTGGACTACACCATGAAATCTTATCTCAAAAAACAAAAATGAAACGGCAAGAAAGGAGAGAAAGGAGGAAGGGAGGTTTTGATGATCAATACCCAAAAGACAAATTCAACAATCCTTCAAGTCTTTACTAGGTATAGACCTACTAGTTATTTAGGCAGTTGCTAATCAACATTCTCTTCGGTAGCACTGAAGTATATGAAATTAACAGGTTTTCATGAAAAGATAAATTGAATGAAAAATTAAAGAACACCAGAAAGGGAGAAAGCATTAATTTGCTGAGTAGGCTGCAAGTTTAATGGCCTCAGTAAAAGTGATTAAGCACTTTTTTCGTTTTGTACCAAATGAGATGATACTTTAGCACATTAATATTTTAATTTTATTGCAGTACTGATCATAACATGCCTACACACAAAGGCTAATTATTTTGAAAACCTTAAATCAGATCAGGATATTCCAACTATTACTGCTAACCATGATATTCATGAGATTCTGTTCTCCAAAAGCATGTTCCTCCAGTCACCAGCTGCAGAGTGTGTCACTATCTGGGTTTGTTCTGAAATAGAAATCTTACTATTGTAATATGAAAGTATAAAGCTATGGTTTCATGATCAGTGTAGAAACTACTAGATCTGTAATTTTTGATAAGGGCACCAAGAATACTTAACAGGGCAAGGATTGTCTCTTTAATACACAGTGCCAGGAAAACAAGATCTTCCTGTGCAAGAGAATGAAATTTGACTCTTACCTTAGACCATAAGAAAAATTAACTTGACATAGATTAAAGACAAATATAAGACCTGAATTTGCAGAGATCTTAGAAGAAAACAGAGAGAAAACCTCCTTTACACTGTCTTGGCACTGATGTTTTTGGATATGACACCACAAGCACAGGTCATAAAAGCAAAAACCAAATATGACTACATCACATTAAAAAGCTTCTGCATAGCAAAAGAAACAGTCAACAAGGACTGGAGATTTCAGATCAGCAGCACAACATTAGCCAGGTAAGCATGAGGTCCTGAGCTCAATTCTCAGTAACCGCCCCCCACAGAAAAAGTGAACAAAATGAAAAGGAATGGGTATCTGATGGAGTAATAACCCACATATGTAAGAAACTCATACTACTCAATAGCAAAGAAAAAAACCTCAAATTATAAAAATGGACAAAGGACCTTTGAATAGACATACCAAGAAGACAAACAAATGGCCCATAGTAAAAGGTGTTCAACATCATAAATCATCACAAAAACGTGAGTCAAAACCATGAAATATTATTTCATACCTATTGGGATGGCTACTGTCAAAAAGAAAAAAGAGGTGAGAATTGGTGAGGATGTGTAGAAAGGGAATCTCTGTAGACTGTTAGTGGGAATTTAGATTGGCTCAGCCACTATGAAAAATGTATGGAGTTTCCTCAAAAAATTGAACACTTAAAGAATTAAAAATAGAAATACTGTACTATGCAATCCAGCAATTCTACGTCTAGGTCTATATGCATAGGAAAGGAAATCAGCACCATCAAGAGACATCTGCACTTCCATGCTGACTGAAGCGTTACTCACAGTAGCCAATATATGGTAACAACCTAAGTGTATGTCAAAGGATGAATGGATGCAGAAAATGCGATGTGTACATTTTTATGTGAGGGAATATTATTAAGCCCCAAAAGAAGAAGGAAATCTTGCTACTGACACAAAATACATGAACCTGGAGAATATTACGCAAAATGAAATAGCCAGGTACAAAAAGACAAGTAGTATATGATCTCAGTTACACGTACAACCCAGAAACATCAAATTCACAGAAGCAGAGACTAATGTAGTGGTTGCCAGATACCAAGAGGGGTGTTAGGAGTAGACAGATGTTGGTAAAAGGGCACAAACTCTCATTTATGAGACGATTAAGTTCTGGGGAGGTAATGTACTGCATGACAGCGATAATTAACAGTGTGTTGAAGTTTGCTAAGAGAGTAGATCTCACATACCCAATAAAAAATAATTATGTATGGGATGTTACACTTATTAATTAACTCGATCACAGTAATCATTTAACTATATATATATATATATATATAATATATATATATACCAAAGCAATTATGTAAATCTTAATATACACAATTTAAATTTGTTGCTTATACCTCAATAAATCAGGGAGGGTTACTATTAGATTTCTAGTTTTTTTTTTTTTTCTGCAGTGCCAGGATTGGACCCAGGACCTTTCATGCTATGTAAGTGCTTTCCCATACAGATATATCCCCATTCTCCCAATATTTGATCTTTAGCATCAGCATTTTGGAATGATTACTCTGTAAAGATCTTACTATGTCGACTCAATGAGTAAAAAGGAACGTTGTTCAATCTACTGGGTATAACAAAAGCAACTAGGTAAAGAGTAAGTAGGCAAATAGCTGCAGAGAAAACTACTGCAGAATTCCAAATGAAGAGACAGGAAGCTGAATATACAGCTTCATCATTTTGGAAGAATTAAGGGAAAATTCCCCATTTTACCTCTCTACCCCCCTTTTCTCCTTTTAATACTCTCTTGAGATTTGTGTCCACGGTGCCAGGGTACAGTTGCCAGTCCCCCTGTTCACTACATGACCTCCTCCCCTAAGTTATTTTTAAGTCCATATTGTGCAAGCTTGTGAGCTCAGTTTAATAAATGAGGCTGGAAGACAGAGCCTCCACTTGTGACGAGTGTCACGGAGAAGAAGCAGAGTTCTTGGGTATGGGCTGCAATCATGTCATCAGGCACTGTGTTAGTTCTGCAACCAACACACCACAAGAGCTTTGCTAGGCAGCTTCTTTAGTTTGAAATGGCACCACTGCACTAAATGCTTGGTCAGGTCTACTTTAATTAGATTTCACATTTAAGTATATGGCTATATAAGAATTGTTATTTATGAAAAATTACCTTGTCTTTAAATCTGCTCACCTGGAACACTTATCAGACACTGTAGTAGGTTTTTCTTTTTGAGTGCTTTCCCTTTTTGTTTGCCCATGCTAATAACAATGGTTTTAGAACAAACTCAGAAATTCATTGAAAAGGTCAATAGTTCAATAGAAGTAGAAGCCCAAGAGAGAGCCACTAAGCAGTATGTAGCGAGATGCCTGGCTGAGCACTGAGATTTTCATGACCTTTATTTTCCTGACCTACAGGAGTTTTATCAATAGACTGTAGATAAAATTTGTACACATAATAAAACAAAATATATTAACCCCAGATCCTCCATGTGTATATATACACACACACAAACCCAAAATATTAGCCCCACATTCTCTCTCTATATATAATCTCTATATATAGAGAGAATACATATATATATATATTTGGTCTATGTGATATATAATATATATTGCATAAACCAAATTCCTTCTCATCTCAATCTGTTTTAAATTTCGCCAGGCATGGTGGTATACTCCTGTAATCCACCATTTGAGAGGCTAAGGCAGGAGGATTCCATGAGTTCAGGGTCAGCCTGAACATAGAGAGACCCTATCTCATAACAAAACAAAACAAAACAAAGAAAAACAACATTTTCTTATTTGAACCCTTCTTTTCAAGTACCATATTGTATTTAGGAGTATATTCCTTCTCAGCCAGTCATGTTGGTGCATGCCTATAATCCTAGCATTCTGGAGGCTGAGGCAGGAGGATTGCAAATTTGAGCTCAGCCAGGGCAACTTAATGACTTAGGTAGACCTGTCTCTAAAAAAAAAAAAAAAAAAGAACTGGAGAAGTAGCTCAAGGAGCAGGCTCTATAGTTTAATCTCTAGTACTGAAAAGAATAAAAATTTTAAAAGAGCTTGTGTCTTTAACAGGTACAGAAAATAAGGCACACTAGAAGTAAAATGCTTACTTCACAATTCTAGAAAATTACAAGTGAAATTTAGACTCATGAGGTGGGAGCAGGAGAAGATCTTTGGGGTTTTTTAGCTCAATTGCGCATGTGCTTATGTCACAGGTCCCAAGTCACAAAGCTATTCTATTCAGTGGAGAAATTAAGAAGGGAATCAGCTCTCTTGACTTGTAATCAAGGCCTGACAGGAAGCTAAAAGCATGACTTGCCTTTGGACCGTGTGTGGGATCCAGTTATTCCTCCCATTCCACAGCCAAACTCTTGGGACTAAACCAAGTGAGAATGAACTTCCTCTGGGCCCTTTTAGATTGGAGAAGATGCTCTAGGCCTGAGCGGGGTCAGGAGGTGACCATGTGGCTGGGTGGCTCAGACTTGCTATTGACCCTACAGAAAAGCCAGACATGCACTGGGCTCTACTAATAGAACAGAGAGCCGGGGCTCAATGGTAATTTGACTCTTTACACTTACTACAAAATCAGGCTTTCCTTTGGAACACAACTCCAGGTCACTTACCCTCTTTAGTAAGAACGTCACAGGGAAAATACACCTGAAAAGAGAGTGGTACAGAGAAGAAGGAGCACTTCCAAAGCATTTTTAAAAAGGGGCGCACTTACACTGAGTATACTACAGCCATAATTTTTAAAAGGCAAGGAGATGTCTTATTTCAAATTCACTGGTAAAATCTATAAATATGTCTCTCATTCCCTGGTTGCTTAGGCCATTAAGGGTCTAATCTATTTCCTGAGCTAAAACTAGCTAATGGAAAAATATTTAGAATAGTAATCATCCACTGAGATGGGCATTTAGTATCCACTCACCCAAAACATGTTCTTGCTCATAATTCCCTTCAGTGACTTATCTAGTTTCTAAAGAAATCACCTTACTCTTACAGTGACATGACATGGCTCCCGCACCCCTCATGCCTGAAGAGTAAGGGCACGCCTCTGTGACTTTCTTCGCCTCTGACACATATGTAAAGGAGTGTGTCATTTGCTACCTGGAAGTATACCATTTGCTATCCTGCCAACCAATTTACTCATGAAATTAATAAACAAAAAGTTGAAACAGAAGCATGAGCTCAATGCTATTACACTGATAAAGCAGAGACATTATATTTCACCGCTGGGAATCTGCACAAGCTCACTATACTACCTATCTCCCAAGGCTGCAGAGGCCCACTGGAGAGAAGGCAAGGGGCTGGGGATATAGCTCAGTGGAATAAGCGCCTGCCTAGCAAGCGCAGGGTCCTGAGTTCGATCTCCAGTACCGCAAAAAAAAAAAAAAAAAAAAAAAAGAAGGCAAGCTGCCTCTGTCGACCTTACAATCTTTTCTCTCCACCTGGCGGGAGTCTCATCAATCCTCGGGGCCATCAACTTCATCACAACAATTATTAACATAAAACCCCCTGCCATAACACAATACCAAACCCCACTATTTGTATGATCCGTATTAATTACAGCCGTCCTCCTCCTTCTATCTCTCCCAATATTGGCTGCTGGAATTACAATACTACTTACAGACCGGAATCTAAATACTACTTTCTTTGACCCAGCAGGAGGGGGAGACCCAGTTCTTTATCAGCACTTATTCTGATTTTCCGGACATCCCAAGGTCTATATTCTTATTCTCCCTGGATTCGGTATAGTCTCCCACATCGTCTCATACTACTCTTGGAAAAAAAGAGCCATTTGGCTACATAGGAATAGTGTGAGCAATAATGTCTATCGGATTTTTAGGATTTATTGTGTGAGCTCACCATATATTCACTGTAGGTATAGACGTTGATACCCGAGCATACTTCACCTCAGCTACAATAATTATTGCAATCCCAACTGGGGTAAAAGTATTTAGCTGATTAGCTACTCTTCACGGAGGAAGCATCAAATGGTCACCAGCTATACTACGAGCCTTAGGGTTCATCTTTCTCTTCACTGTCAGAGGTTTAACTGGAATTGTTCTAGCTAACTCCTCTTTAGATATTGTCCTACACGACACATACTATGTAGTAGCCCATTTTCACTATGTATTATCAATAGGTGCAGTATTCGCTATCATAGGAGGATTTGTTCACTGATTCCCACTTTTCTCCGGCTATACTTTAGACCCTATATGAGCAAAGACACACTTCTTTATTATATTTATTGGAGTAAACTTAACTTTCTTCCCTCAACATTTCCTAGGCCTGTCTGGAATGCCACGACGATACTCTGATTACCCTGATGCATATACACTTTGAAACATTATTTCGACCTCAGGTTCATTCATCTCATTAACTGCTGTAATAGTTATAGTCTTTATAATCTGAGAAGCCTTTGTATCTAAACGAACGGTAAAAGAAATCGAATTAACACCTACAAATTTAGAATGACTTCACGGATGCCCTCCTCCATCACACATTCGAAGAACCTACTTACATTAAATCTTAATCACAAGAGAGGAAGGAATTGAACCCCCAAAAACTAGTTTCAAGCCAGTCTCATAACCTCTATGTCTCTCTTTACAGCCGAGGTATTAGTAAAAACATTACATAACTTCGTCAAAGTTGAATCATTGGTTAATCCCCAATATACCTTTATGGCGTACCCTAACCAGTTAGGCTTTCAAGATGCTGCCTCACCCGTAATAGAAGAACTATTATACTTTCACGACCACACACTAATAGTAGTCTTTTTAATTAGTACCTTAGTACTATATATCATCTCACTAATACTATCTACAAAACTTACCCATACACACACAATAGATGCACAAGAAATCGAGACTATCTGAACAGTCCTGCTGGCAATTATCCTAATCTTTATCGCCCTGCCATCCTTACGAATCCTATACATAATAGACGAAGTAAACAACCCATTACTCACAGTAAAAACCATAGGCCATCAATGATACTGAAGCTATGAATATACTGACTATGAAGAGTTGAATTTTGACTCATATATAATCCCTACTACAGAATTAAAACCAGGTGAATTACGCCTCTTAGAAGTTGCCAATCACCTAGTTCTGCCAATAGAAATATCAATTCGCATACTAATTTCATCTGAAGACGTACTTCACTCATGAGCCGTACCATCATTAGGCCTAAAAACAGATGCCATTCCGGGACGATTGAATCAAACAACCCTAATATCACTACGACCAGGATTGTTTTACGGACAGTGCTCAGAAATCTGTGGATCAAACCATAGCTTCATGCCTATCGTACTCGAATTAGTCTCCCTAAAATCATTCGAAAACTGATCTTCCTCAATACTATAAATCATTATGAAGCTAACTAGCATTAACCTTTTAAGTTAAAGATTTGGGAAGCTATTCCCCATAATGATATGCCACAACTAGACACATCAACGTGACTAACTATTACTTTATCAACATTTATCTCACTATTGATTATTTTTCAACTAAAAATCTCATCTCACTCATACTTTCTTCACCCCCAAATACACTCTTTCAAAACATTAGAACGAAAAATACCTTGAGAAAAAAAGTGAACGAAAACCTGTTTGCCTCTTTCGCCGCACCTACATTTGTAGGCCTACCAATTGTCATTCTCATCATTATATCCCCAAGTATCCTCTTTCCATCACCTAATCGACTAATAAGCAACCGCCTAACTACAATTCAACACTGATTAATTAAACTAATCTTAAAACAAATAGTACCAACACACAACAATAAGGGTCAAACCTGGTCCCTGATATTAATCTCCCTAATCTTATTTATCGGGTCAACAAACCTGCTAGGCTTACTTCCCCACTCCTTCACCCCAACTACACAACTATCTACAAATATCAGCATAGCCATTCCGCTTTGAGCCGGGACAGTAATCTTAGGCTTCCGCCGCGAAACCAAAGCATCCTTGGCCCACTTTCTCCCACAAGGAACCCCTACTATACTAATCCCTATATTCGTAGCAATCGAAACAATCAGCTTATTTATCCAATCAATCACTTTAGCCATCCGACTAACTGCTAACATTACCGCGGGACACCTACTTATACACCTAATCGGAGCCGCAGCCTCAACTCTAATCTCCATCAGCCCGCCAGCAGCCCTAGCAACCTTCACTATTCTACTCCTCCTGACTATTCTAGAATTTGCCGTAGCATTAATTCAGGCTTACGTATTCACACTTCTAGTCAGCCTCTACCTAAATGACAATACCTAATGTCCCACCAATCACACGCCTATCACATAGTTAACCCAAGCCCCTGACCATTGACAGGAGCTATATCAGCCCTTCTATTAACATCAGGTTTAGTAATATGATTCCACTTTAATTCGACTACCCTCCTTACTATGAGCATGGCACCAAACATACTTACTATATAACAATGGTAACGTGATGTAGTACGTGAGAGCACCTATCAAGGCCATCATACAACAACCGTACAAAAAGGACTATGCTACGGGATAATCCTATTCATTATCTCAGAAGTTTTCTTCTTCTCCGGATTCTTCTGAGCATTCTACCACTCAAGCCTAGCCCCCACCCCTGAACTAGGAGGATGTTGACCACCCACAGGAGTTTTTACCATCAACCCCTTAGAAGTCCCGCTCCTTAACACATCCGTACTCTTAGCTTCAGGAGTCTCAATCACTTGATCCCACCACAGCCTTATACAAGGAAATCGCAAACAAATAACCCAAGCACTCACTATTACCATCCTCCTAGGTATTTACTTCACCGCACTCCAAGTATCAGAATACTTTGAATGCTCATTCTCCATCTCCGATGGAGTGTACGGCTCTATCTTTTTCGTTGCCACAGGATTTCACGGACTTCACGTAATTATTGGAACCACATTTCTCACGGTATATCTTCTCCAACAACTTAATTACCACTTCACATCAAAACATCATTTCAGATTTGAAGCTGCAGCCTGGTACTGACACTTTGTTGACGTGGTGTGACTATTTCTATATATCTCTATTTACTGATGAGGCTCATACTTTCTTAGTATAATTAATACAACTGACTTCCAATCAGTAAATTCTGGGCCCACCAGAAGAAAGTAATTAATATCTTCATTTCACTATCAATTAACTACCTATTGACCATAACACTAATCACCATTGCATTTTGACTTCCACAAATTAACTCTTACACAGAAAAAACTAGTCCATACGAATGTGGATTCGACCCTACAGAATCTGCACGACTACCTTTCTCCATAAAGTTCTTCTTAATTGCCATCACATTTCTCCTATTCGACCTAGAAATCGCACTCCTTCTTCCGCTCCCATGGGCCTCCCAAGTAACAAATACAAAATCTATGGCCTTAGTCTCACTAACACTAATCCTTAGGCTAGACCCAATGCTAGCCACGCTGTGCCATTCACTGTGCTTCACGATGTCTTTCCCACACTTTACCTTCTGAGACCGTGAGTCACTGTTCAGCACACCCCTGACACATCTGTGCTGGGGACAGCTGTCTTTAGTTTAGCCTAGGAGCAGTATTCAGAAGATAAACAGGCCAGAAGACAGTCCCAAAGCCCGCAGTGCATCAAGCACAACATCGGGGTGATCTGTACCACCTCTCCCTTTTCTTCACCGTGGCTGAAGGAGAAAAGGTTGTCTTCGAAAATAGCCAGGCTTGAGCTTTGGAAGTAACCCTGGCGTTTGAGTTGAGACTTGGGAGTGTGGCTCTCAGGAGCTCACCTCACATAGCTCGTGTGTGAATTATACCTGACTCTGAAATCTGAGCCCACCAGATTTATATTTACTTTATTCCAGTATCTGTATACTGCTTATACAGACGACAAAGCTCAGGGAAAGATTACTGGTCTGCAGAAACCAGCTTGCTCTTTCAAGTAGCATTCTTACCATGTTATGCACACTCTAAAATTTCATAAGTTTCTTTTTTCTTTGCATTACTGGGATGCTCTACTACTGAACTCATCCCCAGTTCTCTCTCTCTCTCTATCTGCCTAGGTAATTATTTGAAACAAAGTCTTGCTAAGCTGCCCATGTTGGCTTCAAATTTGTGATTCCCCCTGCCTCAGCCTCCAGCATAGCTTGGATTTCAGGCACATCACCACATCTAAATCTCTAATGAAAATTTAAAATTTAGGTCACACAAACACAATACTATTTATTTATTTATTTATTTTTGTCTTTTTGAGATAGGGTCTCACTATGTAGGTCAGGCTGGCCTTGAGCTCACTTTGTAGCCCTGGCTGGTCTCGAACTCTCAACGATCCTCCTGCCTCAACCTTCTGAGTGCTGGGATAACAGGTATGCAGCACCACGCCCAGCTACAATAATGTTTAGAAAGACCAGTGAATTCTTAAGATATCCAAAGGGGAGGAAATTTAACATCCTCATTGAAAACAAAAGATTGATTAAGACAGAAATCCCTCATACTCCTTTCAGGACTACAGTATGAGGTGGGGAGAGGAACAAGCCAGGTATGAAGAATTCATTTGTTTCAACAAGATATTCAAATTGGAATTCACACAACTCAAGAACACAGCAAACATACAGCACTAACTGGAATGATGCAGCGACTTGACATGAGGCCCTGTTCCTGGGCTCTGGGCTTATCATCCATCAGACCCAGACTGGAGAAGATGTGGCTTCCAGCTCTAAGCATATAAAGAGCCATCCACCTAGAGGTTTTAAAGCCCTACGGGACACAATGAAAGCAGTTCTAAAGGGAAGTTTATAGCAGTGAATGCTCACATCAGAAGACAAAGCCAGCCCTAATAAGTAACCTAAGGTGAGCCTCAAGGCCCTAAAACAAGGACAAACTAAATCCAAAGAGAGCACCAGACGGAAATTACAAAGGCCAGCGCAGAAAGTAATGAAATTGAGACTAACCATACTATGGAGAATTAATGAGTCAACAAATTGATTCTTTGAAAGAATAAAAAAGGTTAACAAACTTTTAGCCAATCTTTCCAAAAAAAGGCAAAGACTCAAATAAATGAAATTAGAAATGAAAAAGGCAAATTCACAATGGACACCACCAAAATCCAGATTATTACTAACTACTTTGAGAATCTGTACTCCAATACAATGGAAAATTCAGAAAAAATTGATAGATTTCCTAAATATGTATGAATTACCAAAACTGAACCAAGAAAATATTTTCAGAAACCCTGAGCTGGGCTTGGTGACGCACTTGGGAAGCTGAGGCAGGAGGATTATTGCGACTTCAAGACCAGCTTGAGCTACGAAGAGAGCTCAAGGTTAGCCTGAACTGCATAGCGAGACCCTGTCTCAACAAGAAAAAAAAAAACAAAACAAAAAGCCCCTAAATATCTAATAAAAGGCAATGAAACTGAAGCAGTGATTTAAAAACAACAAAAAACCTAACAACTAAGAAAAGCTCAGGACCCAAACAATTTACCACTGAATTGTATGACAACTTTAGATCTAACATCAATACTTCTCAAACTCTTTAATGAAACTGAAAGGGAAGGAGCTGGGCATGGTGGCACATGCCTGTAATCCTAGTACTTGGGAGGCTGAGCCAGGAGGATCGCTGTAAATTCGAGGCCAGCCTGAACTACATAGCAAAAATAAACAGGGAAGGTGTTCTCCCACAGTCATTCTTGGAAGCTCCTATTACCCTGATTCCCAAACCAGATTAAGATCCAACCAAAAAAGAGAACTACATAAACAGATGCAAGGACAAAAATGACATGATCATTTCAGTAAGTGCAGAAAAATCCTTTGACAAAGTCTAACATCTTTTCATGACAAAAATCCTAAAGAGAATAGGCATAGAAAGACCTTATGCTGGGGCTGGGGATATAGCTCAGTGGAATAAGCGCTTGCCTAGCAAGCGCAGGGTCCTGAGTTCGATCCCCAGTACTGCCAAAAAAAAAAAAATAAATAAATAAATAAAAAATTGAAAGAACTTATGCCAATCTGACATGCCGTTATGTCATTTCATGCCATTTATGAAAAAACAATGGCCAATATCACATTAAATGAGGAAAAGCTGAAAGCCTTCCCTTTAAGCTCAAGAACAAGACAAGGATATCCACTATTACCCTTCCTATTCAATACGGTTCTTGAGACAGTAGTGCAATCAGGCAAGAGTAAGAAATAAAGAACATGTACATGGAAGGAAGAAGTCCAATTATTATTTGTAGATGACATCATCCTCTACATAGATAACACAAAAAATTCCACCAAAAGACTCCTGAAATTAATAACCAAATTCAGTAGCACAACAGAACACAAACTCAACACACAAGAATCAGTAGTGTTTCTGTACACCAATAATAAATTCACTGAGAAAGAAATTAGGAAAACATTACCTTTCACAATAACATCAAGAAAAATTAAATACTTAAGAATTAACATAAGCAAGGAAGTGAAAGACCTTTGCAATGAAAACTACAATACTCTGAAAAAGGAGATCGAAGAGGGCATCATAAAATGGAAAGACATTCCCTATTTCTGGATAGGTGAAACACAATAGTCAAAATGGCCATACTACTAAAACTGATATACAGATTTAATGCAATCCCACTGAAAACACCAATAGCATTCCTCATAGAACTAAAGAAAACAATCTTAAAATTTATATGGAAGCAGAAGAGACCTAGAATAGCAAAAACAGTCATGGTCAACAAGAGCAAAGCAGGAGGCATCACAATCCCAGACTTTAAATTATACTACAAAGCCATAGTGATAAAAAGAGCATGGTATTGGGGAAAAAAAGATGTATGGATCAATGGAACAAAATAGAGGATGAAGAAACAACTCCAGATCTTTGACAATGGGGCCAAAAATATACGCTGGAAGAAAAGATACCCTCTTCAACAAACAGCACTGGGAAAACTGGGTATTCACATGCAGAAGACTAAAGCTAAACTCATCATCTCTCACCATGTACAAACTAAAATCAACTGGATCAAAGATCTAACTATTAAAACAGAAACAATCTCCTGGAAGATAAAATAGGTAAAACTTTTGAAGACATAGGCTTGGGCAAGGACTTCCAGAACAGAACCTTAATTGCACAAGAAATGGTACCAAGAATCAACAAATGAGAAATTAAAAGGTTTCTGCACAGCAAAGGAAACAGCCAACAGAGTGAAGAGACAGCCCACATAATAGGAAAAAAATGGCCAGCTATTCCTTGGACAAAGGACTAATATCTAGAATATACAAAAAAACTCAAAGAAAGTAGAGAGTCTCCACAAATTAAAGACACAATCAAAAAGCGGGCCATTAAAATTAATAGACATTTCTCAGAAGTAAAAATAGTCAATAAATTCTTGAAAAAACGTTCAACAACTCTGACCATTAAAGAAATGCAAATTAAAACAATACTGAGATTCCACCTTACTCTAAAAAGACTCCCAACCATTAAGAAATTAAGGAATAAAAACACTGGTGAGGCTATAGGGAAAAAGGAATCCATCTATAACCCTATATAAACTAGTACAAGCATTACGGAAATCAGCATAGAATTTCCTCAAAAATGTAAACTGAAAAATTCCTTTTGACCCAACTATTTCCCTTCTAGGCATCTTCCCAAAAGAGTTACAGACATTAAACTACACTGATTTGTGCATATCCATGTGTACAGCAGCACAGCTCACGATAGCTAAGCCTCTGAAGCACTCTGTACACCACCAACAGGTGAAGAGAGAAAGAACCGGTGGTCCATGTACATAATGGAGCACTACTCTGCCATAAGTAAGTATTCACTTGAACGATTTGTAGGAAACTGGATGCATCTTGATATCATTATGTTAATTGAAAAAAACCAGACAAACAAGCTTCATATGTTTCTCTTATATGAAAACCTAAAATACGTAAAGATCAAAATGAAAGATAATAGGAAATAGAGAGAGAGGCCTTTTGCAAAAGAGAAAGGGACCAAGAGATGGAGGGAATCAGGATGGAATGAAGGCCAAAGGGATAAAAAAAAGAATTAAAGTATTGGTACCACGCAGCTGCTCCGCTGAGGGCCCCACGGCTGCTCCGCTGTGGGCCCTGCTGAGGGCGCCCCATGGACTGGACCTGCCCCCACCCATAGCACAGCGAGAGGGTGGAGCCGGGCGGTCCGCTGTGAGCATAAGTGCTTTTCCACCTTCGGCCATGGCGTTTGTATACACCCATGTGTGCTACAGTATAGTCTGAGGCAGCTATATCTCTTCCCAAGGCGAGAGTCCGGGGTACAGATAAACCCAGGAGTACAGTTATTATCACAGGGAAGATGACTGATTGAGTGGTAGGGCAACGGAGACGAGGGAGGAGAAAATTGAATGATCAAATGGGCCATCATCTGTGTAACTGAGTAACAAAGGTGAAGGTAACATTATGTAGGACAGCATCCAGAGCTAATTCCCTTCTATGTTCTCTATAATTTGTATTTCCTCAATCGTTTTTGTATTAACAGAAGTGAAGGTGACTTTATGTTATGCAGCATCCAGTGCTGATTCCCTACTATCTTCTCTACAATTTGGTGTTTCCTTTGATGTTTGTGTGTTAACTAGAGTGAAGATGACATTATGTAATACAGCATCCAGTGCTAATTCCCTGCTATGTTCTGTATGATTTTGTATTTTGGATATTGTTTATGGCTTGTTCTGGTTCATATGTCTCCATTCTTTTGTCTTTAAAATAAAAAAAGTAAAGTCACCATAAACAATGTAACACTTATATAATATGTACCAATTTTTTTAAAAAGTGTAATTTTGTTTTATCAGTTTTCTATTGTTGTATATAACAATAGGCCATAAATTTAGAGGCTGAAAGTAACAACACCCTTATCTCACAACTCTGTAGGTCAGGAGGTCTTGTGGTCACAATTGGGGTCTGGTCAGGGTAGCACAGGATCAAAATCAAGAAGCCTGCTGGCTAGGCTCCCACCTGAAGGCTCCAGGGAAGAATCCACTGTGGAGCTTTCCCAGCCGCTGGCAGAGGCTGGCTCCTTGAGGTTACAGGAGCATGGCCAGTTTCCTTGCTTGGCGCCCTCAGGTCACCTGCCTGTTTTCTCATGTGACTCCGTCCCCTCCATGTTCAAGGCCAACAATCAGTAATCACACAGTGATCCTTCACATCTTCACTTACTTCTCTTTGGCTTTCCCTTCTGCCACCACCCGATTTGATCAGACCCACTCTGATCAACCAGGGTTGAATCTCTTTTTTTTCTTTTGTGGTACTGGGGATTAAATCAGGGTCCTCACAATAAGCTACAACCCTTGCCCTTTTTATTTTATTTTTAATTTAATTTAATTTTATTTTGAGATGGGATCTTGCTAAGTTGCTAAGCTGTCCAGGTTGAGCTCAAATGCTCAGTCCTTCTGCCTCCGCTGCCTATAATACTGGGAAACAGGTGTGAACCACCATGCCCAGCTCCCCATTCTGCTTTTTGAAACAGAGTCTCGTTTACCTATGTAGTTCAGGCTGACCCTTGAATTCATAATCTGCCTGCTTCAACCTTCTGAATGTCAAGTTTTTTTTAAACATAATTCTTCACCTTCAGTTCTGCCACCCCCTGGAAACTGCAGCTAATAGTGGTTTCTTTCATGTCCTTCCTGATATAGTCATACTTAGTACAGCTTATATATTTGGGAGGAATAGATCTATCTATTTTTGAAAGGTTTGGTAAAAGTTCCCCGTTAAATTACCAGGCCTTATGCATTATTGGAGACATAGGAGGAAATCACTGTGTGATTGTCTAACTGTCTGAGATTAATATTGATTATACCTGTTTCCCTAGAAAATTATCCATTTCTTCTACATTTTCAAATTAATTTGAGCAGGATTTAACGACATATTTGTATGTTTCTCTTATTCTTTTCTATTTCTAATGTTTCCCCATTATTTTTGAGTCCATGCTCTCTCCCCTACCTTTTAATTTTGTAAGTTGATATAGACATATCAATTTAATTTGCTTTTTTGAGGGGAGACAGGGTCTTGCTATGTAGTTCAGGCTACAAAGAGAACTCACTATGTAGCCTAAGCTGGTCATGAACTCAGGGTAATCCTCCTGCCTCAGACTCCCCAGTGTTAGGATTGCAGCATACACCATCACAACCTGGCTTAATTTACTTTTTAAAAAGAATTAGCTTTTCATTTATCAGTCTGATCATTTTCTTTTGTGTAATTTATTAACTTTTTCTTCCCTTCATTTTTAGGTTCATGATCACCCTTAACTATTTGAGTTAGATACATAATGTAGTTATTTCCTTTGTTTCATAAGATATGTGCTTCTGCAGTTTAGCTCTATCCCATTAGTTCTGGTACGTAGTGTTTTCAGCATGCTTATTTCCTAGAACTAATTTGATCTGAACTGATGATTATTTAAGTAGGAATTTGAAAAGCATTTTTTCTATTATTTTCTCTCCCGAGTTCTAGCTCAATGAGAGCAACATGATATAAGTATTCACTCTGCCTCTTTTAAAAAAGGTCTATTCTCATATCAAATTCCCACAATGAATATAATCTCTGTACACTGCAAACATGTACTAACAAAAACATTAATATAGAAAAGAAATAAAAAGTTCTAATAAATATTGCATGGTTTCTCTTGTGTAAGAACCAAAGAGGAAATAAGGGGCACAAAGGAGGATAGATGCTTGGGAGGAGGAAGAAAATGTTCAAATGGGAAGGAAACATGGGGGCAGGAGGTAAAGGGGGAGAAAAAGAATGGGAGGAAAAGCTGGAAACAAAGCCTGTACAAATGGAAGCAGAAGGGCTGACGAGGAGAGAGGAAGGGAAACAGGAGTTGAGACGTAGCAGGTACAGGTTCAAACTCCCCATGACGAATGTGAACAACGTGTATGACAAATATCTACTAAGAAAGAAATAAAAAAGTCTATTCTTAGTTTTCACTGATACAAATTTTGACATATCAAGTGCTTACTTTATCGTTTTTATTTGGGTTTTCTTGTCCTTATTTTTTGCCCAGTTGACCTCTTGTGAACTAGGTGCTGTGAATTAATATTTCTTAGGCCTGCAAAGTGGCCTATATATGTCTATAAATGAGATAGATAGATAGACAGACAGACTGATAGATATAGATAGGTAGATAGATTCTTTTTCTTCAAAGTCTGCATCTTCTTGGATGGGCACGAACTTTTCTATTGTTTATCATTCTTTGTCTCTATTACAGAACGAAAATAATAAAAGTTGAACTCAGAGTACTTCTGTGAATTAGGACTTGGAGCTAAAGAACAGAGATTCACTCAAGTCATGTCAAGCACGTGTGTGTGGTTGTGTGTACACTGGGGGTGGTAACTGGAGACAATTATTGTAAGATTTCACAGGAAAATCAGGATCACAATAATACCAGGTGGCTCAGCCACAGTGGTTCATGGAAAGCAGCTTACCCAGCCCTCACGAGCAGTACAGAACACACATGGAGAATACTAAATTGTCCACGATTAGGCAGATTAAGTACAGACCTCGGAGTTCCTTACTCACTTAACAGCAGTAATTTCTTGACAATCCTCTTCCCCTGTGTACATCAGGTAAAATCTCCGTACCCAGCCCCACTCCTGCCAACACACACTTAAAAAATTCCCTGAGTTGGCGTCTACTTACTCATCACTCTCACCTATTCATGGTTCTCCAAGTCAAGTCATCTTTGCCTGCCTTTTTTCTGGTTAAGCGTTTGATTTCTGATTCTACCAAATTGTTCTCTCTACCTCACATTTAAAATCTTCTAAGAGAACATTTGGTCAGTCCACTATGTCACCATCACCAGTTACATACGGTGCTTGCATAGGTCTGCTGATGGGCTAACTCGACTGCTTTAGGTTAAGTGTTCTTCCAAGATATGGTCAACACAGTAAAGTCAAGCAAGATAGAATATGGGCACCCGCATGTATCTGCCTAGAGCTGATGTCCTCAGCAAGGACTATGGTTATGACCCCTTAGCCAGGGACTGTTGATATATAGATACTCATAGGTTTGGCCGACCTCATCCACTACTTAGTTTTCCTTAGTTCTGATGACCAGCATCCTACACTGTACCCTAGGTTCTCTCTGATTGCCAAGACTATTAGTTCCATAGAATAGATCTGCTCACTTTACTGCACTTCAAGCACTTCTTTTATACTCACATACAGCCACTGTCAAGATAAATATCCATATAACGTATAGCTGTATGTTAGGTAAATGTGACACACCATAAAAGAACATCACCAGCCTAATTTTGGGGTTTCAGGCAGGACCTCTTAGAGTAACTCCAAAGGAAAGTGTGAGTCCAGCTTATTGAGCTGGGTCTTGTATGGATAGGCTTAGGGGAGTCAGTGGGAAGGGCCCAGGTGAGGCGAGGCAAAGCAGGGGTACGAGACTGGGGGGCTGAGAATGGCTGGCTCCACGGCTACAGCACTGGGCACGGTGACCTAGTCGTGTCCCAATAGAATAAGCACTGTTCCTCAGTTCAGGTGGCTCGGAATCAGCCACTCCAGGAACTCGGGTGGCTGGGGGTGGGGGCAGACCTATCACTGTGCTACCATAGGCATGAGAATTGGGCCTAACTAGCTAGAAATTCCTGGAAACGGCTATATCAAATAGTACCTCCTACCAGTTTATCAAGAAGTTTAAGTGGCTAATATATCTGCTTCTACCAAGGGAGCATCCGCTCGCTAGGATCAACTACTAGGGTAGCTAAAGGAAATTAGAGCTCACTTATACTCACATTTCTGCTTCCTAAAACCAAGTAGACAAAAACTTTATTACCATTTCACTTACAACTTAGAACTGAATATATGTTTTCTCATCACAATCCCCAAGAGGTTTTACTATCATATCATAGAAAGAGAAAAAATTCTCAGAAGCTAACAATAGCATCATTCTAGAGTAGAAGTACAGTAAACTCAGAGTATGACCTCTGGTGGCTTAAATATTTCAATCAGGGCACAGCCGTAAACCTCAGCCTGGCTGAGCGCCTGAACAGGGCCCACACTTCACTTGGTACTGTGCCTGTTTGCCCACGCCTAGCCATATTCCCCTGGGAGAGAAGAGCAGGCCATTCTCCACAGGGCCAGAATACAGTCTTCGAAAGCGCCTGTGGGAGCTTACACATCACATGGTTTCTCTTATATGAGAAACCTGAAGTATAAATAATTTAAAGACAAAATAAAAGGAGATAACAGGAAAGAGAGAGATAGATCTTTTGCAAATGTGAAGGCGATCTAGAGATGAGAGGACATGGGAAGTAGAAAGAATTAAGATCTGCTATATACATGAACCAGTTCCACCTTAAGAATATAATCATTATGCGTAGCAAACACATACTACTAATAATGTGTGCACATACCCGCCTGTCCCTCTTTATGAGATCTGCCTAATTCTTACATATTTATAATAAATGCTACCAATCCTAAGAATAATTGTTATAGTTGATACATGTGTCAACTTGGGGAATCTAGAGGTTTGGCTGAGTGACTCAGCAGGAAGCCAGGGTGCTTACTTTGTATACATCCTGAGCCTGTGCAAGAGGAGGACATGGAGACTGTGTGAGAGGTACACGCCCCCTGGGTGGGGGTAGGCTGTTTACAATGTAAGGAAAGAGAAGAGGCTGCTTGCAGCCATTCCTCCCTTTTGGTGGTTGTTTTTGCTGTGCTCTGCTGCCATGAACAGTTTGCCCTCTGCCATGTGCCACTCTGCCTCTGAGCCAGCCAAGTATGGACTGAAACCTCCACGAACTGTAAGCTAAATAAACCTTTCCTTCCTTAACTTTGGGCGTTGGCATTTTGTCTCAGCAATGAAAAAAAAAGTAACCAAGACAATAATATAGTTTAAGAGCACACAAATTGAGGAAATAGTCATCAAGCAAAAAGAATCTAAATTTGAAATAAGATCTTTAGGAACAAAAGGTTACTAATGAAAAGTTTTTCATAAAAATAGTTTTACTTAGCAGACAATGATCTGCATCTTATAGCTGCATTGCTGATGTGGCACACATAAATCTTCTATAGTGAGGAGACCAGAAAATGTACTTACAAGGAATACTCTTCTTGCCAGATATATATATAGCATAGGGCTTTGCAACATTCATTTGGTTTTCATGCAAGGAGCTGCAGAGCATTTAATACACCAGTTTGCTAGGAATCACCTGGGTATTCAACATGTAGAAATCAATTTACCTCACACCTTCCCTCAAGAGAAGGAACCGTGCAGGTCTCACATGCAAAAGACAGACAGCAATTAGAAACAAATGTAAGAGATATCTGACTAGCTAATCCATTAGCCAAAGATTTGGGAGGAAGTGTTCTCTTGCCCACTTTTTTTATTTTTAAAGACAGGGTCTTTCTGTATAGTTCAGGCTGGCCTTGACCTCACTACGTAGCCCAGGCTGGCCTCAAATTGACAGTGGTCCTCCTGCCTCAGCCTCCCAAGCGCTGGGATTACAGATGTGCACCACCCTTCCAATGTTCCTTTTGACAGGTTCTTCATTTCTCTCACAAGTGTTTACCACAAGAGACTGGTGACTAAAGGACTGATATATAAAGGAAGAAAGGATATTTTTCCATTTTGATTTATCATGATTTTGTATCCCAGGGTGTGAATCTGATTACAACAAGATGTTACAAAAAGCAAGAAGGGGCAGGTAGTGGAGCTGCCATCAGCTCTTCACTTTGCAATAGGGACTCGATCAGCAGGTGGGGAGGGGCTGCAGGGTGGGTCTTGGAGATGAGCCACCTGGTCAGACGGAAGAGTGTGAGAGTTGTTGTCTATGGAGGACAGGGAGCAATTACATCCACCAAGTCTTCTCTCATAGCTCAAGAACCTCTGCCTCCCTCAGCCCTGCACAGATCTCCTAATGCCCCAATCATACTGTGTGCTCACATATGACAGCAAATGCACATTAACCAAGAGCGAGAACGAGAGGCACTGTGGCTGGCGCCGTCCTCCTCTGTCATCCCAGCGCTCTCGACGCCTGTGCCAGGAGGACAGCCTGCGCAATTTACTGATTTAATGAGACCCTGTCTCCAAATAAAAAATTAAAAAGGCCAGGGATGGAGTTTAGTGTGAAGGCCCTGAGTTCAATCCTTAATAATGCAAAATAACAAAACAAAGATAAATGAAACAAATGGGATGGAATTATATTCTTGATATTATCTTGAAAAAAGCTGTTTTCACACATGTGAGTGAGTGTACATGTGTGTGGGGGGGTACTAAGGACTGAACCAAGGGCCTTCACACTGAACTACACCCCAGACTTTTTAATTTTTTTGAGACAAAATTTCGCCTCAAAAGAAAGGCCTATCTCTTTTACTCTCAGTTTCTCTGCCAAGAGTCACATAACTATACCTAGCTACACCTAACCAAGCGTGAGGAGGCTGGAAAATGTTGTCAACTGTGTTCGCAAAAGGACGGCCAGAGGCACAGAGGCGAGGCTCTGCATCCGAGCTCAGGTCGCAGCCTGAGCAAGGCAAGGGAGGCTGTGACACACGTGGACTCGGCCCTGTGCACCACCAAAAAGGAGAGTGAGCAAGTGCGCACACCAGTGAACGTGCAAGAGGCCTAGTGGACAGTTCGCCAGTTTCTGCCCCCATTTCTTGGAATGCTATGCTTTTACCTGCAAACTTACTTAGGTCTTCTATCTTAGGAATGTGATGAATTTAAATAAATAATGCACTCATTACAATGAAATTCCGCTATGTAACCAATTTGCTTCCCAATGAAACTGACTATAAATTGGGTTATTTATAAAAAGATAAATGTTCCTTATTATTACACATTGACTTATTCGACTATGAGCTCAATACATAAAAATGTTTTAAAACTTCTTTAGTTCCAGTGTGCCAAGTAATGGGAGATGCTTTTGCTGATATATCTACATTTGCATGCCTTACTTGTCCAACTTAACATTTCTTTTCTCTGTTTTTCCAACAGGGTCTCGCTGTGAAGTTCAAGTTGGCCTTGAACTCCTGGTGATCTGCCTGCCTCAGCCTCCCCAGCGCTGGGACTGCAGGTGAGCGTCACCACACCTAGCTCAACTTAACATTTCTACAACTGAACTCTTGGTCCTCCTCTATCTCATCCTAAGTCCATCAGCTCCAAGCTCTGTACGGTCAGTGACTCCAGGCAGGTGCTTGGGAGCAACCCTTTTTTAGATTTTATTCGCTCTCGGTACACCCACCCAATTCACTGGCAGGCTAGATGTATTCCATTTCTAAAGTGCATCCTGAATCCACTCCTTCCTTCCCCCCCCCCCCACGCAGCGCCAACTCCGCCTCTGCCCTGGAACCCTGCCACCGTGTCCTCTCGACTTCTACCTTTCGAGCGGCTCTCTATTTCACACTCTGCCGATCAGTTACTTCTCACGGAAATCAGGTGATCTTTCGAAAACTCTTCAGTAGGGCTGCGCTGTCCCTCAGTTAGAATCTAGCATCCTCCCCAGAGCCTCGGAGGCCAATCGAGAGCCCTGAGCCTGGTTTCACTGTCAGCCTCGGCTCTAGTGCTTTTTTCCCCAAGCTGCTCCAGCCTGCTTAGTTCACTGAAAAAGGCCGAGTGCTTTTCTGATTATAGGTCTTGAAGAATTGCATTTTCTGTTTAGAGGGTTTATATATCTTTCCTTGTACCATGAACTTATACTTAAAATTTTAGAAAGTAACTGACTAGACGTGACTCCTACCGACTCAAGCATAAAGACGAAGCCAGGCAACTATCCCACCTGTCCCTTCTGGGGGAAGTAGTGCACAGCTCGCCAACAAGAGCGAGACATGGTTTTGGTTTTGAGCCTTTTAGTGAAGTGCTTTAGAGGTCTGGACTTTGTGCTGTCTATTAAATCCAAAGACTAAGTCGCCAGGGGTCAGCAAGTGTGCAGAGAACAAAACACAGGTTTAGAATTCACTTGTATCTCAGGATTCAGGTTCTCATAATTTCTGGCTAATAAAGATTTTCCTATTAACTGGCTGGATGTGGTGGTGTACACCTGTGATCCCAGGAACTTGGGAGACTGATGCAGGAAGATTGCCGTGAGTTGGACGCCAGTCTGCGCTACATAGTGAGCTTAAGGCCAGCCTGAACTTCAGAGCAAAACCATCTAAAAAAAAAAATGTTTTTTTCCTATTAACTAAGCCACATATATAAAAATATATTTTAATTATTTTGCCTAGAGTTTATACTGATACCTAGTCTAATACAGTAATCACAGTGACACCAGAACATAACATAATAAAAGCTAAATACTGTACTAATAAAAGGATAAATGAATGCAATTTAATTGATCACATTGCACAAGAGCAATTAAGTCCTGTAAGTGACTGACAAATACTGGTAATATTAAGAAACTTTAAATTTGATTACTACCTAAAACTAAGCAGTATAGTGTAAGAGTAATACAAAAACAGTTAGTGTAAGAGAGGTGCCAAAGCTCAGACTCCGGACTACACTACCTGGATTCAAATTGGGCTCTGCCACCTACCAGTCAAGTAGCCTTAATTAGGGACTCAAACATTCTGTGGCTCTTTTCTGAGCTATACAATTGGGTCAATGGGAACATTTACTTCATGGCGTCACTGTGATGACTGTACGATGAACATGCCAGGCTTCCAAAGAAGGAAGATATAGTTGCTATGTTTTCATCACAAAGCTAATGTTAAACAATGTGGTGTCTTCAAGCAAAAATGGCAAGTTGCACAGTATCACAAGGAGAAAATATGTGGGTGTATCAAGCTGCAAAAGAAACCTTCAGTCGCAGGTATGGCAGCAAGAGACAGGAACACACAGACACCGGGAGGGAGGTAGGGAAGGCAGTGTGCGTGCGGCGACCAGCACACAGATGTCACTGACACTGACCACAGACAGGGCTGCTGAAGGGCATCTGAGCTGGGTCTGGGATCTTGCAACATGCTCACAGTGCTTAGTTCATCTGATCCACCCCAGTTCTGTGGGAAGGATGACTTTGGGTCTGTTTTCAGGCTCAATCCACCTAGAACACTTGGGAACATCAGCGAAGGAGGCCAGGTCTGCCTAAAGCAAAGCACTGGGCAGTTCAGTCGGTTATCGGTGCAAAGCTTTCATCTGGTTCTGCTGTATTTTCAACCGATCGATGTCAAAAAAAGGATATGAAGACTGCCCTTCCTTCAAAATAAGATGGAGTTAACTTACACTTGGAAAAAAGAGGTAGGACACATATCCTGCAAAACCTCTAACAATATTCAACCTTAACTTCTTGCTGAAAACTGTAATATGTGAATCTAAAGGTCAGCAGCAACGCTACCCCTGCTAGGAAAGTGGATATTTAGGGAACTTCAGATTAGTCTCTAACTCTTTGGCTCCAGTAGGCACGTGAGCTATTGCCTTAAGGAGGCGTTTGTGTTCATTCTGGCAAACGTACTCCTCTCTTCCCCATTGACTTATGTCATTTCAACTCCTCTTTTTAGATCCAACATAGCTCAATAGATCATGCACAGCACCACGGAAAGGTACCAAAATCTTGTCAAAATAGAGTTCATTTTTTTAAAAAATTGAGATTTTTCTCTCAGATCCCCTATAAAATTTTAATAACCAAGGAGTAGAAAACAATAAATGTTTTCAGTCTTCTTTGACATCTACAAAGCCAGCTTTCTGATGTCCAATAAAACTCAGTCTCATAAGCTAGGGGTCCTATACAATCAAAGAATTTCCACTTGTTTTATTAACAATTCACAAGCACCTACTAGTACTGTTACTGGAGAATCTTAAACCAATACCAGGTTCACTCATTTACTTGTTTGGGGAAGTATTTTTTGTTCATTTGTTTGATGTAAAAAGTAAAGGCCTGTGGTTACACATTCAAGCGGGTATAAAAGGATATTATTAAATAAAAAGTACGAGGAAATAAAAGCTAATTTTATTAAGTGGCAAAAAGTCTATACTCCAAGAAGGATTCTCAGCTATCTCTTCAGAAACTAAGGGAATGTTTTTTATGTCCTGAAACATACATTTGCCATGCCTGTGTATGGTGGAGCGCTACCAGAACAGCTGTCAGTCATGCCTCCACGTAGCCACGCCTCTTGGGTGGGGCACTGACTCTTAGCCATACACTTTGTTTCAGTCAACTGGACACGGATAAATATGACAAAAGCAGAGGCCTGCAGAGCGTTTCCGCCCTGGTTCTGCTAACTGGAAGCACACGCACGGCATCAGTACTGTGAGGCAGCTGAGAACGAAAGAGCACATGCAGACAGCAGCCCTGCCTCGAGCCATCGCATACACCCCCACATCAGTGCACTCAGGAGACAGCATCAGAAGGGCGTCAGCTAACTCACACAGTCATTTAATTGCTGATTTAAACCTGTAAGTTTTGGGATGTTTTGCTACACAGCAATAAATTACCAGAACAAAATGCAAACATAAATATGTAGGTATACTTATAGCACTGTTTGAATTTAATTTATGAAAAATAAAATTTATAATTATGAAATATAGAAAGATAATTTCATATCAAAACTAAAACAACTAAATGCATAAAAAAGGAATGGACTAGTCTGTATTTTGATTATAAATTCTATATATTTGACATCCTACTCTGTTTTAAAGCCTGTGGCATGCTCACCTTCCTTAACATTGATTCTTTCAACAGTTATTTTTACTGTAGAAACTAAGAAGTTTATGCAAATGAGACTTGAAAAAAATCTTTAGTTTTCTAACATGAGTGATTAATGGTCCAAAACATCTAAGGTAGATAATGGAGGGCATCTGGCTACCCAGAGCATCAAGGAAGAAAAGCTAACCTTTTTATGTTAGTGCTAAAGGCCTGTAAAAGTGGAAAATTCTTATTTCATGATCCCTGTAAGCTACACAGTATGATAGACACTGTTCTTAATAGGAGAATTCAGACAATTTCAGTTTTCATTTCACTTTCATGTAGAGAGAGACCTGAGATATCATTCTGTAGGACACATAAGGATTTGTTCTGTTTTTTTCGAGAAGTATTTTCGGGAAAATGTAATGTTCAATATTCTTCAGCTTTTTGAGCAGAAGATTTGCTAACTGAGTAAACATAAATAAACAGTAGATGGACCTCTTTGGCCCATCTGCTATGCTGGGTGTGGGGTAAGGTACAAGACATCCAGAGAGAAGCAAGGAAGTGCTACACCCTTGAGGAAATTACAAGGAGAGAAACTGACTCCAAATGCTATAGTAATAATTAAACACTAACTTCTTACATACTATGCACTGCATTATACTAGATTTCTTACCTGTATTATTTTGTGTAATTATCACAGCAATCCTATTCTCTAGGTATCGTCTTTATTCTACAGAAAAGATAACCAAGGTATAGTGGGTATAAGAAACTTGCCAGAGCTAATATGTAGAGAAACCAAGATCTGGATTCCAATAACATGGCTTCAGGAAACTATATTCTTTCCCCAGTGAGTGATGGTCAAGTAAAAGAATTGCCAGAGTTGGAATAAACCAGTTTTTGTTCCCAGGTAGAATGACCTGACATGGGCCTTAAATGGTAAATAGGAGTTTGCTTGACTGCATGACTTAATAACAAGGAATTGGTAACTAGTTTAGCCCGTGCCTCACAGATGTGCTCAGTTTCATTAATGCTCACAATACCTCTGCGTAGTTGAACTTATCCTCGTTTCATGATGCGGAACTCATACTCAAGGAGACGCAGTGACTTTCTCAGAGCCCCTCAGTCAGTAAGGACTAGAACCAGATTCAAACCGATCTGTCTGCCTCCAAAGCCTCTGCCTTCTCCAGGTACTCCACAGAGAGGAAGTATTCCAGGAAGATACCAGATGTGACCAGAGCAGGATGTCTCAGCGCGAGATTAGGGCAAATGTGCCAAGCTGTGGGGTGTGGGGCTTATCCTGCAGGGACAGGGAGCTGCAGCGCTCTCTGAAAAGAGATTAACTGAGGTTAGTTTTCCACACAAGACAATGCAGGTGGCGGTGTGCAGAAGAAACTAGAGAGAGCAGAGAATAAAAGCAGACAGACCAGTCACAAGGCAGCCACCACTGTCCAGAAAAGCAATGTTAGGGCTGGGGATATAGCTCAGTGGAATAAGCGCTTGCCTAGCAAGCGCAGGGTCCTGAGTTCGATCCCCAGTACCGCAAAAAAAAAAAAAAAAAAAAAACAGAAAAGCAATGTTAGGGCCCTGAACCTAAGAATGTCAAAGGCTCTAAGACCTTGCTATATTAAACAATTTTTAAATTTTTTCACTTGGTGGTGGTGGCGGTGGTGGTGGCGGTGACAGGGTGTCTGACATTTGGCCTCTTAAACAAGAGCCATCCTAAAATTTGATAAAGTATTTTAGCATAACGAGTCATGCTCAGTGGGTGTGATGGCACACTCCTGTAAACCTGGAACTCTGGGAAGCTGAAGCAGGAGGATTGCAAGTTCTAACCCAGCCTGGGCAATTTATCAAATGGGCATAAGACTCTATCTCAAAATAAAAATTTAAGAGGGGAGTTGTGGCTAGGGATACAGCTCAGTGCAAAGGCCTTGGGCTCAATCCCCAGTACAGAAAAAGAAAAGTTTTACTCAGGGGTAGGAGAGTATCTCAGTGACAGAGCACTTGTCTAGCATGTGTGAAGTGCTGGGTTCTGTCTCCAGGAAGACACACACACATACATATACACACACACATACATACACACACACATACATACACACACACATACATTTTATTCAAATCATTTCAGAAAATAAACTCTTTGTCTTACATAATATTCAAATTATGTTATTGCTTAAAATACCCATTCTATTATAGTACAGGATAGACTTTCTTCTTCTATCACTGAACATTGTACTAAGACATATTTACCTGTACAATCCACTGTTCTCATTTAGGAAGAGAATGGAATGAGGGAGGTGGCGGTTCATGTAAAATATAACACAGTATAGAAATGGGACAACAAGGAAGTTAATGCAGAGACTAGCAGAGGGCATGTGAGCAAATCAGAACTTTTAACACACTCACACATGTGCCTCAGGAAATTCCCCGCCAGCCACGCGGGCTCACAGAAACGGAGGGTGGAGCTGTGAAACGGATCTTTTAGATAGTATGGCAGTTTAGGAAAAAGCAGGAAAATTGGGGTATGGGGACCCAAACAGGAAATTGCCACCTGTTATCAGATGTTGGAGGTACAGCACAGAGTAGCTAAGCAAGCTTCATGTCCAGAAGAGAGTATTTGCAGAGAAACAGATGAAATCTGCATTCAGTTCACCATGAAAAGAACAAGGTTACAGGCTGGGTTATGTCCTCTCCCAAACCCATATGTTGAAGCCCTATCTAAAAAGGAACTCATTAAAGATCAAGCCTTTAAACAGATAATTAAAATAGAATAGTCAGTAGGCCTGGCCTTAATATGATTTGTGTTCTTAGAAAAAGAAACTAGGGCACAGAGACACAGATGACCATGGAGAGACACAAGAATGTGTAAGCCAAGGAGAGAAGCTGCAGAAGAAACCAACTGCACTGATCCTTGACACGTAGCCTTCAAAACTCCTAGAAAATAAATTTTTGGTAAACTGAGTTCAGTGGCACATGCACTTAGGAGGATGAGGCCGAAGGATCAGGAGACTGTGAGGTGTCTGCACTACAAGGTGAGTTCAAAGCTAGCCTGAAACACAAGGCCAGGAAGACCCTGTCTCAAAAAATAGAATAGAACAGAACAGAACAGAATAATTCTGTTCAAGTTTCTCAGCCTGTGTGGTATCTTGTCATGGCAGTCCTAGGAAATTAATGCAGACGTGAAACTGGTAGCAGACGTGAGAAACTGAAATAAAAGTACTGCCTCTGTAGGAAACAACTTTGTGAAAAACTTGAGCTTAAACTTTGCAGGATAAATATAGTAAGAGCCAGTGAGAAGTACCATGGGCTAAAGGTAAGGGGTAACAGAGGCATATGCAGTACCTCCGAAACATGAGTAAAAGAAAATGAGCCCACCTTGGGCCAAATTAAATAACGGAAGCTCCCCTAGCTCCCTAAGCTAGCCAGGGCTTCCTTTCCCAAACTGTGCCACTCTTTAATGTGGTCACCTGCCAGGCTTCCTGCACACTGTAATAATCAAAACAAACAAATAACTATTTGAGAAAGACTACTTGAACTGTGTGCAATAATTTGGGTAGCAAACATCTGAAGCCAAGAAAAGAGAAAGGCAAAAGGCTATGAGTTCCAGATAAAGGAAATGCTCCCTTCCTTCCATAGATGTGGGGATTGAAAGTCCCCAAGCCGGAGGATTTGTCAAGGAAAAAATACTGCCCATTTAATCACAACCAAAACTACAGCAAGAAATAATTTTCCCCTCAGTAGTTTGATTTTAAGTGGAATTCCAGAAAGCCTGACAAACAGCAGTTGGAGATACATGAGTAACATTTAAAATTGTTCACTATTATTTTTTTAGTTGCTATGATCATTTATATGATGTTTCCACCATTTTTAAGTGAACAAAATTTTACAGCAGGGGAAGTGAGGAGGACATAACAGAGCAAATAGCTTCTGCAGAATATGAAGTAGATTCAATTATTTGCCAGCCAAATGGATCCAAGAGTTGAGGAAATGAGAATATGAGTAAGAGCTAAGTAAATATAATACAATTATATTTTATAGCCCACAGTAGATGCAGTGGTATCTGAAACAGTTGTGGTGAAGTTTGGAATACAGACAGTCCTTAACTTAACTTAGTGTGATTAAAGAATTTTTCAGTTTTTTCATGGTGTTAAAGCAATACATATTTAGTAGAAACCATACTTTAAGTTTTGAACTTCATCATTCCCTGGGCTCAAATTTTGACTGTCAACGTTTCCCAGGGCCAGTGATATGTGTTAGAGCCTCAGAGTGCAGCTTCTGGTCACTTACACAGTGGAGGGGTGAATAGGCCACACTCTGTAGCGTGCCGTGCTGCTAGGCTATGAGGGTCCGTAGGCTGGGTGTATCAACACATTTGTGACGTCATGGTATTTTCAGGTCACCATGGATTTATTAGGAGGTAACTTTATCCTATTTTGAGGAGCATCTTTACTAAGTCTCAGAATCTAATAGCCCAGTCTCCTAACCTAACCTAAACACCTATGGCATTTAAGTTTATTTTTATTCTACTAAAAGAACAAAATTAAATTATTTGCAGTAGTCAGCAACATGGGCACAGAAGAACATTATTTTCTTGTCTAAATCAGATTCCAAACACAAAATAAAGTATAATTAAAATAGAATCTCAATATAAATTTTAATAGTAAATACACAAAATCAAGGCAATGAAGATCTTATTGTAACAGTTGTGGAAAAATATTTACAGCTGCTCCCAACATTCAAGGCAAGTTCTAACTTTATTCTCCAACATGGATAAGTGTAAATTTTGACAATTAGGTAAAATAATATCAGAAAGGTAGCTGAAATATGAAAACTCTCGTTTAAGAGCATAATCAATCTTACTAAGGCTGTAGCAGACTGCTAGGAGTGATCAGGTGCAACAGAAAAAAAGAACATTTCCAGTTTGTGAAGAGTGAGAAACTACTCGGTAAGACCAATAATTCTGTCATTTCTTTTGTTGTTGTTAATTAAACACAGAAAGCATAGAGGACCAGTTGTAGAATGTATGTAAGGTCATAAAGCTTTACTCCTACTATTTACTAATTCCTTTTTTAATAAAAGAGATATCCATTAAAATCAGTTTTTGTATCCTCTTATTTTCCTTTGGGGAAGCAAAGTTGGATGGGTCACTATAGAATAGTTCATGGTACAATACCCAGTTCACCCATAAAGTTTATTTTAAAATGTCTATATGGGTTTCTTTATAATGAACTAGCAGAAAATGACTGTCAGAGTGGTTCTATGGGTAGAAATAAAATGGCAGAAGCAAATAAAGGAACATCCCCTCCAGCTGATGAGGAGCAGCATCGAAGTTGCATTTCCCATGTGTGGAAGGGGAAGCTACATCCTGCTTCTCCACCTGCTACCAAGTGTTCAGAGCACATCCACCATTTACATGTAGCTTGCTCAGTGGGAAAACAAAGCAAGGCCCCAAATCTGAGGTGCAGTGAGGACTACAAATGCTAACAGAAGCCTCCAAGTGGAGACGCAAATCTTCATAATCACTTGTTAGTAATGATTGTACCTCTATGCCCTACAACATAATAAACATTTCCCCATCAGATGATAACAGTTTAAAACAAGTATCTCAAGTGTGATTGTTAACGTATAGAGATCTTTGCAAGAAAGGAATATATAACACAGCTTAATTAAAAAATGAGTATTTTCAATGATGAACTTGAGGGCACATTTTAGACCCACAGAGTTAACAAAAGCTTCTGAGTGGTTTCACTTCTGTTTGGGAGAGCAGATTCTTGCACACAGACAACAACTGCTAGCAATAAGTAGCAGGCAGCATAAGGAAATTAGAGGTAATTTGCTTTATTTTTATTTTTTTTTTTTTACAAATGGCCAATAAACTGGTTTTTTTTTCTTTTTAAAGACAAAAGAATGGAGACATATGAACCAGAATAAGCCATAAACAATACCAAAAATACAAAATTATACAGAATGTAGTAGGGAATTAGCACTGGATGTTGTATTACATAATGTTATCTTCACATTAGTTATCACATAAACATTAAAGGAAATACCAAATTATAGGGAAGATAGTAGGGAATTAGCACTGGATGCT